>CM060949.1:132274907-132324907 GCA_030765055.1 Mantis religiosa | reverse complement strand
GCCAGGGTATAGGAACGCAGAGAGGCACAATTTCCAACACTATTTATAACTAAATCTAAACGCAAAATATATGTATTATTCCACATCATAAAGTGCCTACATATAAAATATAAATAATTTATATGCTCTATAGGTTGTTTCATAATGACACCGAACAATTGTAGCCGTTACGTAGTTTATAACTTAAGTTTATAACTTAACTAGTCCTAATTTTGGTTCGCAGCTTTGAAATTCTCTTAGGTGTAATTTTCTGCAGTATTAAATATTAAATTGGCTGGCCCCGTAGCTCAGTCGGTAGAGCACCTGCCTGCCGTGCTAGGGGTCCCAGGTTCGATTCCCGGCGGTGGGGTTGGGGATTTTTCTCCAAGGAAGATAATTCCCCATCTTCCCCAGAGTCTGAAAGTATGAATGAGAGTGCGAATGTGTGCGTGATCTAATGATTAAGAACCATAGGTAACGAGTTAACACCTTCAGTATGTTCCAAAGGAGAACGGCCGCCGATATGACCATAGCAGTTAAAGGCGGGGTATAATTGGAACAAGGAAAAAAAATTAAATTATTTTGTGATTAGGCAGCGCAGGAATCACTGGTGTGCCAACCTCAAAAGTTGTTATTGGGACGCACCAGCCACGAAAACAAAAGCATTGCTATTAGGTTAATTAATGGAAATTAATTATTCTTTCACACTGGCCGTGTGTAGGCTAAATTGTGGAAACGTATAGTCAGACTGAAAAATTCAATGCCATAGCCGGGATTTGAACCACGGATCTTCTGGTTTCCGTCATATCGGCACGTTGGCCATAGTAGCACAATGGTAGTGCGGCTGGACGGAAACCAGAAGATCCGTGGTTCAAATCCCGGCTATGGCATTGAATTTTTCAGTCTGACTATACGTTTCCACAATTTAGCCTACACACGGCCAGTGTGAAAGAATAATTAATTTCCATTAATTAACCTAATAGTGATTTACTATATGAAGCCCGGTCCTTAAAGTACTTACAGCATAGTAAGTCGCCATTAAGGTAGTTGTCTCATGTGTTTATGAGAACTCCTAAGTGGTTTACCGGGAAAATACGAGTCAGTTGGAGAATTTAATGTCATATCGGCACGTTGGCCATAGTAGCACAATGGTATTGCGGCTGGACGGAAACCAGAAGATCCGTGGTTCAAATCCCGCCTATGGCATTGAATTTTTCAGTCTGACTATACGTTTCCACAAAAGCATTGCTCTTTATCAGTGACCCCAGCCTCGCTTTCAGGTAATGGGGCAAAGGGCAGTTGTTCGAATAATGACTCGGACAGTTCCAAGGTTGCTCATTTTGCTATGATCTTAATTGTACAGTATTTTTCAATCAGTTACTGTAAAACCAACTTCCTTTTCAGTTACAAATGCTTTATTTAGTATTATTAAACACAGTGAAATAAAATGCTTGTCTAATTGCATAAGGTATTTAGTTTTGGTTAACTTTATCTACTATTCTTTGATGTTGTTCTCTGTTCATTTTATTATTTAATGTTTCCATCCTTAATTTCACTAACATTAACTTCGCTGTAAAAGGTATAAGTTGCATATATCCACCAGCTTATTTGCGATCATGGACTGCTATAACGGAATTTTGGAACACGTTAAACACTCATAAGCGATAATTAAGGAATGGCTTCTTTATTGCGGTTTCATAAGCCAAAGAAATTCTAATAGTAGCAAGCTACTGCGAAGTTTGCTAGTATGTTTACAAACAGCTACAGCACGCGGCATGACGTGTGACTTATGTCTGCGAACTCCGACAGTGTGAGGCACGCGTCATTGTTCCTGTCACTGCCTAATCCACACTCACTCTAGAGTATTTTTATGTGGCTCTATTGTCGGTAAAATCTATCTAGTAGTCTGCTTTGTGTCACGTAGAAGCAGAGCAACTACTTCTATATGTTCGTTATATATATATATCTGTAATAGCAACTAAAAATATAACATACAGTTGGAAACGAAATATGAATGTTTTTTTATTTTCTTTCTTTTTTCTTAAGGAAAAAGGACCAAGGTAACGTATGTTGTCTGTTTTAGTTGTTTTTGTGTGTTTCGTAATCATTTACTACAAAAGCGAAGGATGTGAAACCAAAAACTGATAATTTCAACATACAAGAGGAATTTCATAGACAGAAGCAGCCAGCAACAAGAAGGGGGGAAAGGATCTGTTGCAGCTGCTATATATCAATAACAGCTGTTGTATTTATTTCTCTTTATATTGATTTAAAGCTTAGAAAATACAAGGCTATCCTTCTGAATTCCAGTAGGATAAATAAAAATATCAGTTTTCAATTAACTGTTCTGTTGCCTTTGCACAATTTTTAAGTACGCTGTAAGTTTGGACACTTGATTCATTTATTCTGACAAACTTACTGTTACGGTACTTGCATTATTGTTGAATAGCCTAGCGTTGAAAGAGTATTTCAGCAAAGAACGATGCAGTCCTTGAGTTTTAAAGTGCTTTACCAGTTGCCCTGACAAGAATGCGATAAATAAGTACCCTCCCTTTTTCTTGCACATTTGTAAACACTGGAAATGTCATTTAAACAAGCAGCAATGAAACAAAGTTCTGAGAAATTGCAAATGCGCAATTGGATAGGAAGTGCTCATTTCCTTTAAAGATACTACCCGCTTCAAATAACTCGGATGTCACACTGTTTATCACTGTCTGACAAATACAGCCAAATAAAATGCTTGCAAAACACAGGTTTGGCATATCATCACGTCTTAAAACAATTTTAAATTGAATTTTGGTCGGTCGTGTTTTCTCTACTAAGTAAAGCACGTATTGAACTTTAGCAGACATTCAGTGAAAAATTCAAAGAAAAAGAGATTTCAAGAGAAAATACACGTTTCGGCTCTCGCTCAATAAATCTCGAATGAGCTGCAAGTCACACACGCGATTTTCTCTATTCTTGTTCAAACTGTTCTTACAAACGATTTTTCCTATCACTTTTTGACGTTATTTGAGATAAACTTTTGCAGAAATTACCTTATTGCTAATTTTCATGTATGTGCCAGAGGAATATGGAAATACATTAGCTTTAGGCGATAGCCAAACCATTTAAGAGCTGATCATTTTGAGATGACTTTGAACATCTGTTCTCTTTGCACGGCCAAGAGATTAGAAGGTGAAAAACGACTTATCGTGTGAGAAAACTATAAGTAATAGAAAATTCAAATAAATAACAACAAATGTTTCAACAAAATATAACCTGCGTGCGCGCTCGCGCACGTGTGTGTGTGTGTGTGTGTGTGAGAGTGAATGAAAGTATATGAACAGTATAATACATGAAAATTTGGTTCAGCTCCAGGAAAGCGCATGTGATATTTGTGGTGGATAACATGGCACAGGGATGGGTTTTCTCTGGGATCTCCGGTTTCTCCCATCATGATTCCAATTGTTGCATTATCATATTTCCTCTCATTCATTGTGCCCTAATTCTTTTATCTATTCCGCTCACTCTCATACGAGGCACCGGGCTGATCCCCCTGATACAGAGTTTCTGTACCTCCACCCGACTTCTAATGACACAAGCAATAGAGGAGAAGGAAGAGAAGGAGGAGGAGGAGGAGGAGGAGGAAGAGGAGGAGTTTTTTTTTATTATACATCGATCAGCAAATATGCTTTACTTTGTTATTGAGACAGTTAGTAACAGTACACATAACAATTGAGGTAGCCGTGAACGACTCCTCTAGCTAAATATGGCAGGATCACTATAACACAAATTGAGGACTTTAAGTTTGATAGGTATCACTGGTCTGGGTCGTCTGTACTGGAGAGGTCACTCAGGAGAAGATCTTGTGGCAGTCTGCGCTGAGGCGAGTTGGTTGGCGAGTGCGAGCGCCGAGATTGTACGTAACAGCTCCAGGGACCTCCTGTAGATGGTAAAAGAAAGGTCGTGCCAGCCGGCGGATGTACTGGTGAACTGGTAGAAGACCAAACTCGTGATGAAGTATGTTTCTCACGAACCATGGAGCATTTGTAGCTGTACGCAGCACCTGTTTTGTAATACCTGCAGTCGGTGGAGATTAGTCTTGCTGGTGCCACCCCAGACTGGAGCTGCATAGGTAAAAATGGGACGGACTAGAGATTTGTAAAGAAGAAGGGAGGATTCATAGCCAACTGAGGTGCGCCTGTTGAGTAAAGGGTACAGTTTTGAGATCCGTGCAGACGCAAGTGTAACAGACAGACAGATGTGGGCGTTCCAATTTAATCGAGTGTCCAGTAGCACCCCAAGATACTTCACTGGCACACTGGTTGGTAACCATAAGAGTTGTTCCCCGAGCAGCTGTAGTGAGGGAGGATCCCTATAAGGACGTAAAGAGAAGATGTTAACCTCTGTCTTGTTAGTGTTAAGGGAAATGCCCCAGTTATAGAACCAGTGAGCTAGTCGATCCAGGGCAGTTTGTAGTTCATGAATAGCATGACAGATATCGGAGTGAGAATAAGAGAGAGCAGTGTCATCAGCATATAAAGATGTGCATATTGGAGGTATAGCAGGAAGATCATAAGTGTAGATACTAAGGGGGAGTGGTGCTAGTACTGAACCTTGAGGAACACCTGCTAAGATGGGCAGTCGGGTGGATGTAAAACCAGCAAGGCGCACCACAAAAGTTCTATCTGTGAGAAGATTTGCAATGATTTGTAGAAGATAATAAGGGAGACCAATGCGATGTGCTTTAAGTAGTAGCCCAGAGGTGGAAGTTGGTGTAGCATCATCTAAACAATGCGAAACTAAATATATTAAAACAATTTCCGCACTCTAAACTATCCTTTACATTTGGAAGTGTTCTTATTGTTTATTTTCTCAAAGAAAGGTATGAATACTTTGATTATATCACAGTAAGATACGTGCATGACAAATACACATTTGAATTATCTGGAAATAGCCTGTGAACTCCTCTTCATTCTAAATGATTTTTTGATAATTTGATAAACGGTAAAGATAACTTATCTAACTAAAATTATTTTAATTTGGAAATAGCCCTTCTGAGATATTATTTGCTGTTGATTTGAAATTTCCAATCCTATACTTTATTTTTCAATCGTTGAACCACTATTCACCTTTTTGCATTTTGAACATTATATTTCAAAGTTATCATGCAGCTTTTCGCTTTTCAAAAATATGACGATCTCTTGTTCTACAGTATTATTTTACAAATACTTGTAAATACGTAAAAAGGATGTTTCTCTTTTAACAAGTAAATGATAGAAAGAATAAACATTTTTAAGAATATTTTGTAGAATTTTTAGTAGAAAAAGCAATGTGAAAACAATACATCACACATTTTCTTTCTCCAAGAACTTACTGTTGGTAGGAAGTATTGTATTACAACCGAAAATTGATTGCCGATATATCACTGGAATTACACGTTGTGACACATTTTTTTTTTTTTTTTTTTTTTTAGTAAAGAAAGTCTGTGTGTGTCTGGTTTCTAAGAAGAGTACAACTTAAAAATGAACAGTAGTTTAAAAGCCAAACTTTTTAGTTAAAACACTGAAGCTAATAACAATGAAGCAAAAAAAAAAAAAATAAAAAAAAAAAAAAATAAATAAATAAATATTACAACATTCCTGAGTTCTGTGAAGAATTTACCAAGTTTCTTAAAAAGGTAAGTAAAGTTTTTAAGGAATTATTATATGTTATTGTAATACCAAAGTTGGTATTTAAGATTATATATTGAAGTATGCAACATGAAGATTTTTTTTTTTTTAAAAAAATCCTCTTTCCAAATTACCCTCTATATGGAACATTTTTCGAGAAATTTGGTTTTCTCAAACGCATTTTATTAAAATACCATATGAGTAACTCATACAAATGAAACGTATATGTCATATTTTCTGGAAATAGTCTTGCATACTGGTTTGAACTTTTAAAATACAATTTTTTTCAAATGGAAGTCGAAGATTTCCTTTTCTGTCTCCACCTCCTGTTGGCACGGAATTCCAAAACCATGACACAGTGATGGTTCTTGAAACATCTATCACCTAAGTTTATTACTTTCTCGCATTCCCATTGTACCTATAAGCAAAGGTGCTTTAAAATAATTTATAAAAGTGTTTATCTGGGTAACATGAACCAAACAGAAGATTAAGCATTTATAAGATGTGTTTCTATAAGACTAGATGTCATGTGAGTGCAACACATCAGTTTTTTCATATATATATATATATATTCTCTCGATAGCATAAAACAAAGGAAGACATTTCTTTTACGAAAACTAAGCGCATAGTTACCAGAACGGTAAACAGTATATCAAATATAGAAATTTTATTCAGAATAGTTACAATGTGCATAGTTGATGAACGTTATGCTAAGTCTTGCTTTAAGCTGAGGGCACCATTAACTTATTTTCGAAGTACAAAAAGTTATTACGTCTCCCAAACTGGCAACAGTGACATTTCTTTCGTGTTAATCCGTTTCACAACTGCATCATACGCCTTCTCACGTTTGTCCTCAACTTTACCGGAACTAAATCGGCACACCCTTTTCTCTGAACTTCCTCTGTCCACAGCAAACTAATTCATCATTCACAAACCGTCGTCATTAAATGTTCTGTGTTTTATAAAACATTTTTCCTTGATGTTTACAGGCTTGTGTCTGTGCTTAGGAGTGCCGCATCATGTTCACCACTTCATCTCTATTTCATTATATATGTTAAATATATCTGTGTTATGCTGTCGATTTTGTATTACTACAAGATAAAAGGAAAGTACAAAGGTTTAATATTTCAGCTACTCCGATTATCCTATCCCCCCCCCCCAAAAAAAAGCCTAAAACGATATCTGAGACATGTTAAGGAAGTCAGATGCTCCCCCAAATTTTTTCATAATTTGCGTAAATATCAACGGATTTTTCGTCCGTTATTAGGAGTAACCGCCTGTGTACGAAATTACAATTATAAGATGTAAGGTGAAGGATTCCCCGTAAACATTCTAAGGACTTGTGCAATAGCTTCAATAGAATGGAAGGAGGTAAATGAAATTAATTAATTAATTCATTCATTCATTCGTTTTTAAAAAGCCAATCGTGATAACGGGATAAGCAGTTAGTAACTACTCCTTAGTGTATTTTAATACTTAAGTTAATTAATAACAAATGCTAGAAGACTATACATAATACTACAAATATTAGCGTAGGTGGTAGCGTATCTGCCTCACGTTCAAAAGGTCTCGAGTTCGAGTTTCGATTAGTGTGAATTACCTGGTTATGGTTTTTCTTTATCCTGAAAAATGAATTTCGGTTAACTCTGAGCTCTATAGACCCTGTCCCATTTTAGTATCATTTCATTCATCCTTCGATATGACTTAACGTTAGAGGATGTTAAAAGAACAAACTAATACAATCCGTTACGTGCAAGTCGCTTGTTTATATTTTAAGTAGATATGTCAGCACATAATTTATCAGATTAGTATTGTAATGTGCTGATAACTGCTAAAATCTGGCATGGGGTTCCTATTCAGTTAAGTCTATATATCGTGATAATGCATTTCTTCTGAAGCTGGTAGAAACTGAGCTTATTTATGACTTTGTTATTCGCTAGACATTGATAAGATCAGATACAGCAAAAACTTTATAGCCTGTTTCTAAATATGTTCCATCCGATCATAATGTTTGATAAAAGGTTTCTTAATTACATAGTACGGCTTTGAGTCTTCCCTCACATACTCAGACAAAAGAAGAAGGAAAAAAATGCGCAATACTTACTCTTACTCTACCCATTACAAAATATTCACATATAACTATTGCTTATAAACTAAACTGTTAAACGAGCTAATATTTTCTGTATTTATATTGATTTAATGAAAACAACAAAATAGCTAATGATGCAGAAATCGCAGTAAAAACATTATTTATTTGTTTACACTCTTTTCAACCCACCTGCCACAAGAAGTATTTTATTGCAACCAAAACTTTGATATCAAGATTTCGCTGGATATAAATGTTTTGGGATACCATTAATCCAAAAACATCCCCATTTCCAAAGTGCGTTTTACCTATAGGGACAAGTTTGGACATGTTTTATCTGTAACATGACTCTAACGGGTTTGATTACAATTTAATATGTTTAAGATATTTACATCACAAACAGAATAAATATATCGTGAATTTCCTGAAGAAAACGTGCTAAGTTCTCTTCATAACGAAAGGATTTTGTATATATTTGTATTACTAGTAAACCTTAAGAGATGGACAGAAGCATACTGCATAAACGTATCTCTTTTAAAAGTACTGTATTTCAAATATAGATTTTGTTATAAAATACTGTCTGACATATCCCTTTTTACTGACTTAAATTTTCCAATACCTGTCACTTTTCAGGTGTTATCTCTTCGGCCGTTTTCGCCGATGTTATGTAAAGACTGGAATTTTAAGATCAGGATATAGCTATTCCTTTTGAAACCCTAGGGTTAACTTGGCTCTACACCACTAGTAACTATAATAAAATGAGTACTGAAACCATTTCTGCAAAAGATCTCAATTAGCATAGAGTAAATAAAAACGTAAGCTTTCGTAAAAACAACAGTTTGTAGGGGAAACAATTTTAATTGTATGAAAGTAGCTCAACAGTGTCACACAAATACTAGCCTTACGAGGGTAGTGTGATAAATCTGGTAAAAAAAAAAAAAAAGACAAGAATATTTCAGCTCACTTTCTTTTCGGGCAACAAGCCAGTTTGTCTTTCACTGGTGTCAACAGATGTTTAATCTTCGGTGGTGGCTTGTGGATGGTGTGATGTATTTGGCGAGAATTCTGCTGATTCTGCCGGATAAATTGCCGGTAAACGGGATGCAGGCTGTAGCAGTAGGCATATCTGACGCTTGCTGCATTACAGGTTTCCCTTTCTTAGCTTTGGTGATCGAGGCTTCAACGTCATATTCGGAGTAGCCGTTTTGACGGAAAGTGAGTCTCAGGTGCTGTAATTCTTGTTTTAATTGGTTGGGATCAGAGTTAGACAAAGCTCTGTGGGCCAGTGTATTGAGAACTCCCAGCCGTTGAGACTTATGATGGAAACTATGAGCGTTCAGACAGAGATCGGTGTGTGTAGGCTTGCGATATACAGCATGCCCCAGTGCACCAATGCTGATTTTTGAAACCAGAATGTCCAGGAATAGAAGAGTTCCATCCTTCTCCACTTCCATGGTAAACTGTATTTGAGGTCGAAGGCTGTTGAGATGCGCAAGAAAGCTAGGTAAAGTGTCTGATCCATGTGGCCAAATTTCAAAAATGTCGTCCACGTATCTATAGAAATGGAAATCCGTCGATTTAAAAAGCAAAGATCAATACAGCTTGATAATCAAGTTAAGTAGTTACGTTTCTTTGACACAGTTTTCTATAAACACGCCATCTCCTGACCTGGCATTTAATTTACTGAAAACAGTCTTTTGTTCAGTAATGCAAATTTTGATAGTGATTTTTCTTTGTTTACGGTTGAATTATATCCAGTATTTCATTTGTGGTTATAACATTTTATAAATATCCTGATGATGGGAGAGGTGCACACTCCCGAAACGTCGATATCTAATCGTCTTTTCACCTGACTTGTCGCCCGAGAAGAAAGTGAACATATTCGTCGCCAGGAGAGCTTCATATCTTATTAAGAATATATTTTTTTTTTTTTCGTGAACATCTCACCTTATTTCTCGACATAGTCTCCATAGTCTCCATAGTCTCGCCATGTTCCAGCTTCTGAATCCGCGGGAAAAATAGGTTCCGTCAAGGTCTGCTCAGTAGTTAAAAGCAGCCGGACGGAGGCCGGATGATCCGTATTTCAAATCCAATATTTGACATTGAATTTTTCAGCCTTACTCTACCTTTCCATACTTCATCCTGCATACGGCTAGTGTGAACGAACAATTAATTTCCATTAATTGACCTAATAGTGGCCTAAACGATTAAGTCTGGGCCTTAGCACAGTAAATCGCCATTAAGGTATTGTCTCATGTGTTTATGAGAATTCCAAGTGGTTTACTAGGAAAAAAACTCTAGTCAGTTGGAGAATGTAATGTCATGCTGGCAGGTTGCTATGGTGGCTCAGCGGTTAACAGCAGCCGGAGACCTGAAGATCCGTGGTTCAAATCCCGGCTGTAGCAATGGATTTTTCAGTCTGACTCTACCTTTCCGTTATCATCATCATCATCATCATCATCATCATTTTCATTATTATATTACTATATTTATTTATTTCCATAATCGTTATTTTCGCATGTTATTTGTTTCTTAACGAAGAACGAAAATTGAAATTTACAAATCCTGTTCTGTTACAGAAGGTGAACTTTACGTAATATTTATCCGAAATAAACCTGTACATCTTGACCAGGAAGCATTATTTCCTTATCTTGATCATTTACCAATGCAGCGTCGCAACAGAAAAGTACATACTCTAGCAAGAAAAGACTTCCCTACTTGATGCGGCTTCAAAATAACCAGGCAAGGAGGAAATAGCAGAATGGACAGTGGCTGAATTTGGTGTGAGTTAGAATCGCTTTGAAAATGGAATGTACTTAAAAATAGTGAAACATCTTGATCCTGAAAGAGACATTTTTACTAAGAATAGTATACTGAGTGCCTGGAATCTGTTCATAGATGGTTTATGCTGAAATAAATTGGTCCAAGAAAGAGGAGACTGCTCATCAGTGTAACTGTGGGAAGAAATAGATTTCTAGAATGTTTAAGACAAAGAATACCAGTCGGAAAGATTGAAAACTGGCGAATTTGCTTTCATTTCAGGACTTGGGACACATTTACTGAACGTACAATCAAGAACTATGCGATGAACTTATGGCGTGCAGAAAACAGCCAAGTAGCATTTGAAGAGGATGATAAAGAAATGGAGGAAGAAAGCGAAGAACTGTAAGTACCAAAAGCAGATAAGCAGAGAGTATATACAGTGTCACATGAATAAATGTGTAGCAAAACTAATTGCAAAGATCATTTCGCAGTACCTTGTACATTCAAAGTTTCATAGCGGTTTTTGGAAGGAAGTGAGAACCAGGGCACAAGACATAGATAGGCAGATTTGGGAATGTATAGAAGAAAATAAATCTTTGAAATTTTATAAGCAATTAAAGACAGAATGGGGTAGGGAAAATATTGTGACTTTGTGGGTTCGTAGAATTAAAAGTTCAATTTGCAGAAAGTAAGAATCGTTCTTTATTTGCGTAGGAATACACTGTTCAACTCTCGCGTAACAACATTATGTCACATACACACAGTCTACAAAGTTCTGATCAGTTCTCAACACTCGTGTTACATAACTACTACTGTTTCAACTCGTCCCTTCCTTAAAATACCTCATTCGTCATTCGAGAGATTTCCAGAACAATACAGAAACCGAAATAATCCAGATGTTACCAGAAATTTCCATTTATCGCAGTTTGTTTCGGTAAGTTTTTATCTCAGCTATCTTTGTTGCCAGCTATTTGTTTACACTAGCCGCGCTATCATTAACTGCTTATGCAAGCTCTTTATTACCGTGAAACAATATCCGCCGTCTGTTTTTTATTTGTGCCTAAACTTTTATGCCTGTTGCCGCGACAATATATAGATCAATGTGACAAAATTGGAAGACAAGGCATAGCGAGGATGAGAGTAGGAATAAGGTAGGGATATGTGAATTTTGTGGAGATGAAGAGAGCACTGTTCATTACTTGATAGAATGTAAGGAGTTAACAAATTGCATGAGAAAAATATGGGATAAGAAGTGGGACAGCGTGAGCAAAGACGCAGTGGCATTAGGCAAGTTAATGGAGACAGGTGAAAAGAAAAATAGGTGCTTCGGAGAATTCTTATATAAGTTAAGAGAAAAGTGGATTAGGGCAAAAGAAGCGGAAGGTCAGGAAGAAATGACTAGCTGCTCAGGAAAATCAAAGACTTAGGGCCAGGAGACCTGAATCAGCTAGTAAATCTTGGATCAGGAATTTCATGTATTTGTACATGATGTATAATAGTGCATGTTCGATGTTAAGTTAGTTAGTTACTAACACTCCCCACATGGCAACCTTGGCCTTCGGGGTGTTCGATGTTAAAGTCATTGTAGTGAAACTGTAATGGAAACTGTACAAATAAATATCATATCATATCACATACAAAGTTACATAGAAAGTAATTTGTAAAGCGTGTAAATAAAATTTTTCAAAGTAAGATCTAAAAGATAGAGTGGGGTAGGAGGAAAGTAAATTGTGACACGTTTGTTCTTGAAAGCAGCAATGTTCAAATGTTCAACTTTTTCCCTATATATATGAAACCAGTACAAAAACTTATTTTATACAGTGATTTAGGAGCTTTAACTATAACTTTGACGGGCTATGGACAAACAATTGACAATTCTTGATTGGTATAAAGCTTATAAAAGGGAATTTAGAAACAAGCAACTACACGACAATATCAATAAAATATTAAATATAACATAAAGACATAATTTAAAATTTCCCCATAAAGCTGCATTAGAAGTGGGTTAGCCAGCGTTGTAATAACCTGCATTGAATATAGTGTTGGTGATAAACTCAGAGGTTTTCTTGATATAGTAGCATTCAAAATGACCTCTGGTGTAAGTATAAAACTATCTCCTGGGATTCTAGTATTAAATCGACGATCTCTGACGTTGATATACTAAAACTGTGTTATATAAGCACAGTTATTGGAAGCGACGAACCTTAAAGCTGCCTACAAATACTTCTGAAAGAACACAATGCATGACGGTACCGATTGTGTATGATATATGGTAAACGATATGATCTACGGAACGAGGGATGTACTAATGTTGATTAACACTTTATTTTCCCTATGGAATTGTGTAATTTACAATCTGATGCAAAGGCTCACCCTCCCAATAAATTATCCCTTGCGTGTTGTGTGGCTGCCTTTTCATGTTCCACCACAAACAAATTTTACTTTATCCACCTACATGTGGCAGGCAGGTGAAGTATTCAACTTAAAAAGCGAATATCAAGATCTCAACCACAATAAAGCTTTTGGGTTCGACTGAATGAAGCCCCTTTTCACATGAAAAAGAAAAAAAAGCTTTTTGTGTGCCTCGTGAGTGTTGGACCCTTTGTACACCAAAGCTTAAAACCAAAGAGTGGCAGAAATAACAAATTTCAACTTTAATCAAGCGCTGTGTAAGCATAGTACACAAAAAATTCAAGTAAATTGTCCCTCCTCAAACTACCCTTTACATCGGAAAAGTCATCCATTATTTTCATTTCCTCAAAAATAGCTCTTAGTTACATTCACATATTAATTTTGAAAAACTGAAAATCTCAAATATAGACTAACATATTATAGAAAAAAATGTAGGGCTCATTAAAATGAATAATTTATGTCCCATAAATATCTGTTGCATCATTAGACCTTTTCGAAATATGACGTGATTTGTTTACTGTTGTAATGTGAACAAAATGTAGTCAAAATAGTTAAAATAATAGCAAAGATAGGAATATTAGCAGAGTACGAGGGGATGGTATATAGGTATTTTTTTAACAGACCTAGAATAGAATAAAATAGAATAGAGCAGAATAGAATAGAATTTTTTACTCACCAATTGATATACAATAAGTATATATGGCTCCGTCAATATCATTTAGTATGTAAAATGCTATAGAAATAGTTTAGAATGTAAAGAATTGACATAATGTTTTGTAAGCATTGAAACCCCAGTCTGTAACACATCTGGGAACTATAGAAGAAGCAGAGTGACATGCGGTAGCGTGAAAAATGCATAAAAATGGGTCTTAAGTTTGCTACAGTAATTTGTGTGAGAGAACCTGAAAAATTCATATTTTTCTTTGTGTATAACCAACCGATAAACTTCGATATGGTAAATATCGCATTCAGTTCAACAATAAAATTATTAAAATGGCTTTAATAATTATAATTATTAATATACAATATATATTATATATACTATATAATAATTATAATTAGCACCTTGTAAAGAAATCTCAAATGCACAGTACAAATATTTATTATTGCCCTTTGTTTTATTTTTTGTAACGTGTATGTCCCCGGTGAGCGTCCACTTTGAGCATAGGTTTTTCATGGTGTTTCGAGTCGGTAGGTGAAAGCTGGTAGTAGTGTGATTCCTCTCCTTCCTGACTCTCCTGAGCTTCTCAATTCCTCTATTGCCACATGTTTCAGGGTTGTCGGAACCATGCGATGGTGTTCATCGGGTTACGGCTAGCAGATGAATATGTGCTTTGTAGAGGTTTCTTCCTTCAAGTCCATAAGAGATTCCTGTCTGGTCTCCCCTCCGAGTAGTTTCTGTCAGGGGGACGCCGTGGATTTGACGAATACATTCTTCTGGAAACGTTAGGGAACCATCCATGCTTGTGCCGGTCAACTTCCGGATCTGTATGAAACTTCGTGACTCTCCCCTTATATCATCCTCCCAGAGGTCCCTGGTAAAGGCAGAAAAACCTGAAAGTTTGCTATTATTCCAATTTATTTCTTCACAAGAGCTCTTTGCCATCATTAAACATTTGAATGGTTTTTTTTTTCCAAATGTAACTAGACATTTATAGCTTAATTTGAAATATTTATAGTTAAGAGTATATCATGAATAATTTTTGTATTAGACTAATAATAAAGTATTATGGATTTATCATGGATAGAATAGTACATAAGATTTTGCAAAAGGTGTCATAACACTTCATTGGACAACTGTTCAAGGTTTTCAAATTCCGCGAAATAAAGTTCTTGGGATTTATTCCAAAATGATATACCGTATGGAGCAAACTGAATAGCTACCTTTCTGGAAGCGCCTAAGCGCTATCCCGTAATGTCACCGCTAATCTTCTCCAGGAATTGGTTCCCTGAGCTGGTGTGTTCTTATTTTCTTCCACATTCCACCAAGTTGAGACTAGTGTTCACTTCTCTTTTCAGAGAGAGAGGCACTTCTGTGCATCACCCTCTGAGATATCTGGCCATATACACACCTGAAGTTGTGATTGTACCTCTTTGTCCTGTTCGTTTAGCAGGAGACAGAAATGTATAATGCATCTATGTATATCTAGATCACTGTGCATTGACTGTAGCTTTTTAATTAATGTACTCCATCATGTCATATCGGACGATGATTGGAAGGGATGAAATGATCCAACATTCATCTCTTCAAGATAAGGGAAACCCCACGGAGAGAAACCTTATCCCGATAACTCACCCTGACCGAAATTCAAATTTTGTACCTCTTGCATGTAAGGCAGACATAAATATTATGGGTGATGGTACAAATTTAATGTAAATGACTACAGTACTACCTTTGTTTTATTTAAAATTCTTTAAAGTCTTCCAAATGTAGGATATTAAGGAATTTAAAAGCTTTTATTGGTAAAAGGTTGTTAAGCACTAAACACCAAAATATTCACTAATTCTTGCTATTACTGATATAAAACAAAAGACGCGCTGTACAAGCTCAGTTACTATCTTTGTAACTGTTTGACCGAAGTCCAGGAGCAAGGAGGTGCGATTCGAAGTATTTTTAAACACAGTAAACATTTTGGATCATGAAACAACGTAAACTGAACAAGGATCTAGAGAATAAAAAAGGCAAAGAAAAGAAACACTACATAAGCTCGTTACTTTGCAAGAATTGTAGTGGTTGTTTATCATGTGAACCTTTTATGGGGGTCATCTTTTCTCTTTTGTTTGAGTTGACGTCACAAGAACACAAAAAACAAACAGAACCGTCCTTCGCTGCATATGACAGGCGAGCTTAATATCACTACAAGTCCGTATTAGGAAGAGTGTGCGTATCAGAAAGCAGACTGAGAAAAATGATGTAGTGACATAAGCCAGGAACATTCCACATGAGAAAAAAGCAAAGAGGAGAAATACAGCCTGCTTTACCACATGTCGCGGCTAGTAAAATCCAACGTATTTAACCTCTTCCTTTATACGGACAGTTTTGTAAACTGGAATTGAATTAATTTCCTTTACCTCCTCCGTTCTTTATGAATGTATTCTACAATGATCTAGAAGAGTTTTAGGGTCATTCATCCCCTTTACCTTTCATTGTAATTTCGTGTAACCCTAACTGTTCCTAAGAGGGAATGATATTCCCCCGATAATAATCATGCAAACGTCCGACATCCTTACCTCCCCACGACAGTCTTCAGTTCTAGAAATGGTCTCTACGTATCGTTTGTCATCAGTCAGAACGGAATAATTTTTTATTTTCAGATAATTACAGCCCAACCTCTAGTGCGGAGCACCGGGTTCGATCCCCGCAACATGTATTGTACTTCGTAGTTATTGTTTTTGTCTTAATAACTAGTTATTTACCAGTTACAGATTACTGGATACCTGTAAATTTTTATTGCATTCTAATAAATATATAAATTTAAATTAAAAATAGTTAAAATATAAAAAATAGTTATGTGTAAATAATAAATTGAATAATAATAGTAACAATGTTTAATAATAACAATAATAATAAATATACTTAATAATAAATAACATTAGTTTAATTTTATATATTTGTTGTTAATAGTTGGTAGCACTAGTTCTGTATGAGTGATGATATAAATGAAAGCTATTGTATGATTTTATTTAGATTGATTTTGATAAGAAATTTTATTTTATATACTTTTGTTTTATTTTATAAATGTTATATAATAATTGTAATTTTAGTATATACTTTTATGTGTATAATTTTTTAAATTATGTTGTGTAAATGAATGTAGTATAAATACATATTAAAAATTTGGCATATTAACCCTGGTTTAAGAAATTAGGTGTGAGGGTTGTTATACACATTTTTATTTCATTTTATGTTTTTATATCCCCGGTAGAGGGCTGGGGATATTTTTCCCGCTGGGGTTCTTGTCCTAGGTGCACTCAGCCTCGTGATGTAGACTGAATAGCTATCCAGAAGAAAAGGTAGCTTCTCTACAAGTAAACGGGGGGACTCGGCACATTGAACTCCTGCACTCCTCCTTGGCCTTGGCTGGCTAGAGAATGCAGAGCAGGGCGGTATATGTCCTAGGGATTATTAGATAATCACAGAATACAATCAACATCAAACCTTTGTGTCATCTCCTTGATACTAAGTTATTTAGTAATAAAAATCTGCATTTTTTTCCACATACAACGAAATAAAGATGAAGCTGTGAATAAAGATTTACCACTCTCAAGACACCAAACTCTGAAATAGGCTCACAGACTACGACCATCGAGAAAACTAATATTCTGTGTTGTTAATTTAAATTATCGATTTATTAATTTTATTGTTAACTGCTCACGATTTTCTTTCTTTATACAATTAATATAACATGCCCTACTGATTATAACGTACGAAGGTGAAGAAAAAAGGAAAACTTTCTTAATTGAATTTTTTTTAAATATGGAAATTAATTATTCTTTCACACTGGCCGTGTGTAGGCTAAATTGTGGAAACGTTGAGTCAGACTGAAAAATTCAATGCCATAGCCGGGATTTGAACCACGGATCTTCTGGTTTCCGTCCAGCCGCACTACCATTGTGCTACTATGGCCAACGTTCCGATATGACATTAAATTCTCCAACTGACTCATATTTTCTCGGTAAACCACTTAGGAGTTCTCATAAACACATGAGACAACTACCTTAATGGCGACTTACTACTTGTAAGTACTTTAAGGCCCGGGCTTTATAGTTAACCACTATTAGGTTAATTAATGGAAATTAATTATTCTTTCACACTGGCCGTGTGTAGGCTAAATTGTGGAAACGTTGAGTCAGACTGAAAAATTCAATGCCATAGCCGGGATTTGAACCACGGATCTTCTGGTTTCCGTCCAGCCGCACTACCATTGTGCTACTATGGCCAACGTTCCGATATGACATTAAATTCTCCAACTGACTCATATTTTCTCGGTAAACCACTTAGGAGTTCTCATAAACACATGAGACAACTACCTTAATGGCGACTTACTACTTGTAAGTACTTTAAGGCCCGGGCTTTATAGTTAACCACTATTAGGTTAATTAATGGAAATTAATTATTCTTTCACACTGGCCGTGTGTAGGCTAAATTGTGGAAACGTTGAGTCAGACTGAAAAATTCAATGCCATAGCCGGGATTTGAACCACGGATCTTCTGGTTTCCGTCCAGAAGACGGAAACCAGAAGATCCGTGGTTCAAATCCCGGCTATGGCATTGAATTTTTCAGTCTGACTCAACGTTTCCACAATTTTTTTAAATATGTTAGCATTGACATTGCATGCGACTTGTACGTTTATAAGCTAATTCTGGCTCTCTCTCTCTCTCTCTCTCTCTCTCTCTCTCTCTCTCTCTCTCTCTCTCTCTCTCTCTCTCTCTCTCTCTCTCTCTCTCGCTCTCTCTCTATTACGTCTTAGGTGCTACATCATGGCCATATGGAATAGATATATTGGTGGGAAATATCCGCAACGTTTGTCTTATTTTACACCCATATTCTGAGAAGTAACAAATATTTTCATCTCCACAGCACTCTGAAGTAAATATAATACTCTTCATTTCTTTCAATAACAATTTATGAAGTAGGTATAACACTATGTTTCCAGGACCATGAACGAAGGAGAACGAATTGGAAGTTTTAATTCAGAAAGAAGCAACAAAATCTGTTGGTTGCGTGACTTATATACATAGCTAGAAATGTTCTCTCTTAAGTATATTAATATCTATATGTAGATAAAAATTCAATAAAAGCTTTGTAAAAATATTCTTCGTCGAGAAGAAGCTTGAAGTAAAATTTTCCATTTGCGTGTTAAACATTCTAATTCGTCGAAATTATTGTTGAATTAATTTAGTAATTTACTTTAATTTTGTTTATGTTTGCCTATGTCAATGATTAATTCTCAAAGTCTTGCTGTAGTAGTCAATTTGTAGTTATTTAAATTTCCTTTGTCTCATCTAGAACTCAATGGGCGCACGAAACTTGTACCTCTTGTACTATCAGAAAAATGTGATATTTCATGATGGATTATTAAATAACAATAAGATTCTATGTCCATAATATTTTACTTCGTGGTCACTCAATACAAAATAAAATAACATAATTTACATAAAACTCTTCCTATGCATTCATTCTTACAGAAAACAACTTATTCTCTCACTCATCGCTTATAGAAGAAAGATAGTTGAGTTTTCGTCGTCCTGGATACCAATCGTTTTCTCATACTTTTAAACATTCATAACCTACTCTGTAATTTCATTTCTCTTTCACTCGCTAATTTCCACATTCACAATACTGTCGCCGAGGCATTGTTGTATCGCTAGCACAAGCCACAGCCAGCGCGTGGGTGAGTGCTGAACGCTTGCCGAGAGCGAGAAACAGAGAAAGAGATACTCTGCCCGCCTTGGTAGCGTAGATGGTAGCGTGTCTGCCGCACGTTTAAGAGGTCCCGAGTTCGAATCTCGGTCAGGGTGAGTTACCTGGATAAGGTTTTTTCCGGGGTTTTCCCTTATTCTTCAAGACGAATGTCAGGTAACTCTAAGCTCCATAGACTTCGGACTCATTTGTGCATCATTTCACCCAATTCATTTACTGTCCGATATGACTTAACGTTGGAGGACGTAAATTAAAAAAAAAAAAAAAAAAGAGAGTGCTAGTCTGGATTTCCTGCTGCATCGTGATTGTTATCGAACGTTCGATTGAATTCTAGAACAATGGCTGGAGGTATAAAAGCCGGAAAAGTGTAAGTGTAAGTGTAAGTCAGTTGCGAGTGAGTTATTGAGGTGCAGGTACAATTGTGAGTGTACCGCAGTAATTTCGTTTGTCTACGTGTGGCAGACGACCTTGAGGACTACGTTTGTGTATGTTACGTCATTTTCCTGCAGTAAGGGGAGTACAAAGCGTGTTTTTACTGAAATAAAGAGCATTTTAAATTTCTGCAAACTAGACTTTTAATTTTACGAACTCACAAAGTCACATTTTGTGTCAGGAGTGTCGCCGAGGCATTGTTGTATCGCTAACGCAAGCCACAGCGGCGCGTGAGCGAGCGCTGAACGCTTGCCGAGAGAGAGAGAGAGAGAGAGAGAGAGAGAGAGAGAGAGAGAGAGAGAGAGAGAGAGAGAGAGAGAGAGAGAGAGAGAGAGAGAGAGAGAGAGAGAGAGAGAGAGAGAGAGAGAGAGAGAGAGAGAGAGAGAGAGAGAGAGAGAGAGAGAGAGAGAGAGAGAGAGAGAGAGAGAGAGAGAGAGATGGTCTGGAAGTTCAAGTTGCATCGTGATTGTTATCGAACGATCGATTGAATACTTGAACAATGGCTGGAGGCATAAAAGCCGGAAAAGTGTTAGAACAGTCAGTTTCGAGTAAGTTGTTAATTGAAGTGCAGCTGTGCAGTAATTTTGGGTGTACTGCAGTAATTTCTTTCGTTTGTTTACATGTGGTGAAGCAACGAGAGACCTTGAAGACTGCTGTTTGTATGTCACGTCATTTTACGGCTGCAGGGGGTGTACAAAGCGTCTGTTTTACTGAAATAAGGAGCATTTAAATTTCTGTAAACTAGGCTTTTTATTTTACGAACCCACAAACTCGCAATATAAAAATTTTAATACTTTTTAACATTTTTAAAATTTTAACGTTACTCTAAAATAACACAAATAACATCACACTATATGTAAACAATAATTATGCTCGAGGTCTAACAAAACCAACTGTTTCAAATTAAAGGAAATTTGGTATATTTATTTTAAATATAACTCTGATGCAGGCTTTCTTAAGTGTAAATAAATTGTTTTGCTGTTTGTGCTCACATTCTGGATCAACAAATTTAACGACTGTGGGATCATGGAACCAGTATTGGGTACTATCAAGGGGAAAGTGTTTGTGGTAGACCTGAATTAAACGCTGGCCATATAACGTCGTTCATTTTGTCGTATGCTTGAACCTGGTCAACTTGACCACCATGTTTCGATAATAAAAGGCACAACTTTCACAAGAAGTAATAGAGCGTGTTCACTAACTTGACGATCGCTAGTGAATGATCGAATCTTTGCGGTCTTCGGTTTAGTAACAATAACACATAGAAATTAAAGATTTATAACAGTTGATGGATAAATGAATGTGAATGAAACCTCAATCATTTTAAATACAGTTCCCTGTATGTTATTAGTGCTGGAATGTGCGTCCACAGCTACGATTAATCGCACAAAGAGAGGTGTATCAACCACAAAAAGATAAGAGCAAAATTAATATTACCATTCGCTGACAAAAATGCAGGGCAGGAAATGGATAACGTAACTCGATAAGAAGTATGAAAATCGTGAGAACGGAAAAACTAGAATGAAATTAGTCAACACTAATTCTTTAATAACTAACCTCATCGTGAGGAAGAGTTCAGTGATAGACATTTAAGCATACTAATGCTCCAATTTTAAAAAGCTACCTTCATTTCGTATTATATGACTCATTTCAAACCGTGCCAGATAAATAACATTAACTTAAATTTAAGTTAAATAGAAAGGTAACCAATTACTGTGCTGAAGGCGGTGTTTAAAACAGTCCGTTAGGTTTTAGCTAAAATATCCCACTTAAAAATTATAAATGACTTTAACATTTTGTGATGCTTCACTTAATTCTTTTTTATTATTATTATTTGTAATTTACGTCCTCCAAAGTTAAGCCATATCGGACGATGAAGGAATGGATGAAATGATGTTCAAATGAGCTCAGTGTCCATAGAGCTTAGAGTTACCCGACATTCGTCTTTCAGGATAAGGGGAAAACCCGGAAGAAACCTTATCCAGGTAACTCACTCTGACCGAGATTCAAACTCAGGACCTCTTAACAATATTCAATTGCTTGTTTAATTTATTAAAATTTGCATCCCTTTCAAATCCTTATTGCCAGCAAGACTTTTCGAACTGTACATACTCCAAAGATAGGTGCATTTTATACAACGTACCTCGCATAATTTTATTTGCTCTATCACAAGGGAAAATATTGGATTCCACAGCAAAAATTGATATCGGAATTTTTCCGAGATATATTAAACGAATTCTCTAGAATAAAACCAATAAATAAATATTGCAAAAAGGCAAGCTTAGAAGTAGATTCATGTGACTACATGTGCCCGCGCTTCCGTGTGATAACCTTAACTAGTTATATTAATAAAGCTTGACACGTGTTTAAGAGCCCTCCACACTGAATTTTCGATAAAATTTCTGTAAAACTTAAAATGTTAATTCTTTTGCTGAAAGCAAATATCATAGTAGAATTAGGACCCAGTTGTCCTTGTGGCCTTTTAAATGTGCAAAATTAATCTTTTATAACCCAAGTGTACAAATAGAACATGAAATTTTAAAACTTCAGTAATCGTATCATATTGTGATTGTCTCACGTTCAAAAGGTCCGGAGTTCGAATCTCGGTCAGGATGAATTATCTGTATAAGGTTCCTGCCGGGGTGTTCCCTTATTCTGAAAGATCAATGTCGGGTAATTTTATGCTCAATGGATCTTGGACTCATTTGAGTATTATTTCAACATTTCACTCATCGTCCGATATGACATCACATTGGGGAACGTAGATTAAAGAAAATGTAATTATATTGCCTTACATTTTTGCAACTTTAAATATTCTCGGTAACTAAACTTCCTATTCAACCTCTTTCATATTCTATGAAATTGGAAGAGGATGAAGAGATCTAGAAAGTATTTTCTTGATATAGGGGATAGTTTTGAGCTTACGATATTAATAATTTAACAAGTGATTGATCTAAAAGTGTGAGGAAGAAAATTAAATGATACAGAACCTAACTTTTATTGTAAATAAATACATTCGAGAGACTATACGAGCAAAACACTCTACAACAAAGTGTATACAAGCGTAATAGATTCTTTCTTTCTATATTTATTTTTTCTTTTATCCTTTCTTCTTCTTTCAAACTCAAGGAAAGTGCGTTTATAAATCCATTCCGATATCAAAGGATAAAAATACTAACGATCGACTCGGTAGACCATCGGAGACATTCTTCTATCAAGGCTGGTATTTCTTTCGAAGTTTCCTAAGACATACCGGGTGAGATGGCCCCACAGTAAGATGTGAAGCTCGCATTCGAGAGGTCCAGAGTTCCATTCTCCTTCACTGCCTAATGTGACTTAAGACTCATTTTCGTGGGTTTCTCATCGGTAGGCGAATGCTGTGGTGGCTTTTCATCCACCAGGATTCCATTTTCATTCCACGTCCTCCCATCTTTCTGGTTGCGCGGATGCTTGCTCGATGGGTTGTTCGAGCCAGTTGCTTTTAGAGATAACCACGTATTCCCTTAATCTGCCTTCCAACGGGAACCTCCTTCATGCTATCTGCATTTCGTCACTTCCTCCTGGGGTGGTAGTCATAATCAAGCCTATGTACGAGGTCACAGTGTAGTAGATGTCCCCTAACCTATAAGGATCTGTCCCTTACAAGAAGTCTTGTTAAGACGTAACTCTCATCGTATATTCTGACTTTTATCCTATCTTTCAGACTACATTCCAAGAGTCATCCAATCTTGCAATTGTTGCTATGTCTGCTTCCATTCCATAAGGTAACGTTTGTTTTGAACCAATTTTTGGAACTGTCACCAAATTTCCCTATTATTTTCCTTAGATATCTTTTTACTTTCCTTCTTTCTTTCCTTTTCCTTTCTCTCTTGTAGTTTTGTGCCACCTTTAATATGAATTATCACATCGGTTACTTAGCCATTGGAACTATTATTTCTCATCGACAATAACTTTCAATCATTTTACCATTGTATACCCTTGGATTTGCTTACTTTATTTTTAAACACTGAATTTGTGTACATATTTACATTCTTTCTCATAGTTTTAGACTCTAGGGAGGATGGAAAATAATCCTGGCTAAAGAAAATGTTCCATCCTCCAACCAGATCTCTGGATTTGGAAGCTGACCACCAGACCACAGTGACATTAATTATACTTCCTATGTAATTTTCCACCGAGATGTCAATTTCCAAGCATATAAAGCTCTTAACTTCATCTACTATGGTACCATTCATAACTACTGTGACTTTGCTTTTTCCTTTCTTTGTCATTATTTGTGTCTTATTAGTACTTTTATATTATATTCTTGTAAAAAGATATATAGTGTCATAACGTTGCTTGTAGTGTAACTTCTGTATATGGTCATCTGCAAACAAGACTAGGTGTATTAATTTATACACCTACTAATCCTATGAAGATCCTCTTGGGATTGATTAACTTCCACACAAACAGTAATTTATTAATGTAAATAATAAAGGGAATTTGTCATCAGTGCATCTCAGTACAAACCTTCGGCTTACTTTAAGGGTGTTTCTATTGCTGAAAATTATCTGGATATCACTTCTACAACGCCTTCATTACTTACCCGTTGCCCATGCCGTCAACAAATGGATCCGTCCGACCTGTTTCGTTGACTTTATGACTTAAAAATATTTATGTGGACAGATAATAACCGGTCTGTCTCATAATTTTCAATCTACAGGAACAAACAAACATCTGATCGGATGTGGCTGGTGACCTAGTTTGTTGTCTACAAAGTGGTGTCCTTGTGACAATGAATGTCTGCAAGAGATATGTTCTGTTCTAACACTATTGTACCCACTGGACTGGACTAGACTACGCTACGATAAGAATTCGACACCGAGGTCCAAACTTGGACTATTGTATCTATACCCCCACAGGGGATCTTCGAGATGAAGAATGAGGCGATAGGAAACAGAATACGGCTGTCCCACAGAGCTACGACAATCCAGAGGAGAGTCCCTACACTTTACCAGTTGGAAACTCCTGGACAGACCAGAAAAACCAGTATTCCACCCTACTGTGGGCTGAGAACGACCCCAGTATTTCGGGTTCGGAGGGGAAGGAGGAGGAGGAAGGAGGAGGGGGAGGAGGAAGTTTTACCAGGAGTATATCATACTGCCATCCAACACCGAGACTCCGCTAACACTTCTGCCCTGAAACAGACCACCAGATGAGAGATGACGTGAAATGAGAATGGAGATGAAATGTAGGGACAGGAAATTTGGGGGATGAAATTCACCTACCCTGTGTAATGGAAGCTGCCATGCAGGCATCAGCCATGCCTCAAGCAAATCAGCCAGCAGCAGCTTCTGCACTTTTTGCCAACAGCACTATAGAGAAGAAGACAACCAGTTTTCTTGCAAGGCTCACCGTGCAGGAGAGGATACGGGAAGCAGTAACCTGGATGAAGGGGGAGCGTCAGAACTTGTGCAGAGTGAGGGGCACCTTACGGTAGGATTTGGTGCTGCCGTTCGCTCCTGGGCGGACATCATGACCCTGCTCCATCTATGCGGTATTCTGTGCGTGACCCTCGGCTTTAAGTTCGTGAAGTGCAATAAAATTACCAAAGCAGTGATCCGTCGACTGCCGCAGAGTCGATTTGGTTAAGTTCACTATTTGTATCTATGGCAATGCTTAAAGACTGCGAAATATCTAATTAACACTATGCAAGGCCTCTATGGTACAACACAGTCTCGGGTGTTATGGAATGGATGGCCTTCCATTTCCGGTACGAATGAACCGGTCAGTGCGTCAAGGGTGCCCAAATGGGGCGGTTTTCTTTGACATTAAATCATTTGCTCCTGGTATTGCAAGATGCCCTACATGAGTTGCTGTGTACAATGATCGCTTTAAAGTCTCCGCCTATGTCGACGATGTCACCATTGTACCGACTGACAATCACGACATGGCAGCCTTACAGGATGGGTTGGAGCTCTATACAAGGATGTCGGGTGCATGGTTAAACGTAGCCAAATCAGAGATTTTACTGCTTGGATATTGGTTGGAACCAATACATATGTTGGGAATGCAATGTACTCGTATTCTTGGCATCGCCTTTGTGGGAGATATGGAAGCCACTATATTTCATAACTAGAGAGCGAAAATCAACCGCTGGAGACATTCAATCAACCGCTATCGTTGGGAAGAGCTCTGAACTTCATTTTATTGCAGGGCATTTCGTACATACATGTATTATGGTCTCAGTCAAATGTGGTACTTAGCTCAGATGCTGCCTATCCCGAAACGTGACGCACAGAAGCTTGAACAACTCTCAATTACATTTTTTGGATGGGTAAAGCATATAGAGTGAGCAGGTTGCAGCTGCGATTGTCAGAATCCGTAGGGAGTCCCATTGGTGAACGTTGAAAATAAATTGGGAAAACTGCGGTCAAATCACTTTTTGTGAATGATTCATCTATTGACGGGAGTTTCTTGGAGGAATGGGTTCATACATAACCCTTAGATGGTATCTCTCGGATTTAAATCCATTGTTAACCATCTTAGTTTCCTGCTGGACATCAGCGATGACACCGCAGTTTTCGAGTCAACGTGAAATCAATATCGTCTGTACAGTATAGCTCATCTTATACCTAGGATTGGAGAGAAAGAGACTCGGGGCTGGAAAATTAGGCGCAGGAATCGCTTCTGAAAAGGTGTTCCAACCGATTGACAGGAGACAGCCTACGAAGCATTCAACGAACCATACCAACAGCGAAACATTCTGGTGACACGCACGCGCACAATCTACGTATCCTGTTCCCAAATTGATACCTTGGAACATCGGATTGCCTTTTGTAGAGAGGTTGATTTTATCCGGATGGTGCTCAGAAGCTATATCGCAAAATGGTGCCACCCGGCACTTCCTCTGTCTTCGAAGACTCCTTATATTTGCCTTTCCTAGCTGACTTTTAAATTGTATTTTAGTTAGCAACTAGAATTTTATTTCAAAAACAGGTCCTTTCAAAATTTTGCGATCTGGTTAGTAACGGGAATGTTGCAGTGGTTAATTAAGAATTCTGGAAATGTACACTATAGGCAGAATGGTTTGGTCTCCTAAAATAGGAACTTCTGAGGTTCCTTATCCTGTTAATTGAAGTTAAAAATAATCTATTAATTATTCTGATACATCCAATACATTGTAGGCCCTTTAAGCCCAATGAATAGAAACTCACCCTACACGAAAAAAAAAAAAATACTGAAAAAAGTGTAGCTCAGTCCCAAAAAGATGGAGCTGATATCCAATGGTGTATATATTTGGATAGCTACCTGTGATACATTTTAACATTGCAGCCCGATGGTGTAATTATAATAAAAGGATCTAATTTTCCAGCGCCGCTAGCCAGCCGCCGCAAGCGAAAAAGTGACATTTGTAAGAGCAAAAATATCATTACCTATTTAATTGTTAATACAAGTTCTAACAAGTCACAAAACTAGGACTTATCTTTGACAAGGAACTTATGAAGAACTGTTGCCAAAACTGTTGCATATATACAGGATGTTAATGAACTGCACTGAAATATTTTCACAGCAAGTGGAGATATAAGACTTATGGTCTATTGGTTCAGATGTGGAAGTTACGGCTATAAGTTTCTAAAGTGCCAGTACGCCACTGCTAATGATAACATCGAATGAGTACACAACACACGAAAATGGAGAGATGGGTTGGAGCACTCGCTCTAGCATCATGGTTACGACATTAGCTTTCAAGTGAAAGGTAAAAGAGTTCGGGTCTCGTTCACCTTTTCTTGTTCTCTTTTAATATTTTGTCTAAGTTTTTAATTCTTGTATAAATGTATGCATTTTACGGAGTAATGTCACCTTGCCAGTGCAATTAATTACAATTCTTTCTAACAAAGGTTGAATCCTGCTTAATACTTTCACATGCCGTACGCCTGAATGGGAGATGGTTTAAAGAGTGAACGAACTTACAAAAAATAAAAAGTAAATACAATTATTTACGTCAGGAACTGCTCGAAGTAGTCATCTGCGTTTTAAAGGCAAAGTTGACAGCGGTGAAAAAAACAACTGTCGTACTCAGTCCAAAATTCCTTCTGTGTGTGTCGAATAACTTCACATGCTAATAATATTCGGCAGCTAGGTCTTTTTCTGAGGTAATATATCAGAGACTTGAGGTAACCCCAGAAAAAAGTGTAGTAGACTAGTAGTATTATTACACCGACCAATCACTTCTTAGTTACGAATCACACCATTTCTGCTTATTCGAATGCACCTATTAAAAAGGGCCCACCGCGGTAGCGTAGATGGTAGCATGTCTGCCTCACGTTCAAGAGGTCCCGAGTTCGAATCTCGGTCAGGATGAGTTACCTGGATAAGGTTTTCTCCAGGGGTTTCTCCTATCCTGAAAGATGAATGTCGGGTAACTGTAAGCTCCATAGACCCCGGACGCATTGAGCATCATATCACCCATTTCATTCATCGTCCGATATGACTAAATGTTGGAGGACGTAAATTACAAAAAAAAAAAAAAAAAAAAAAAAAAAAAAAAAAAAACCTATTAAAAAGACGAAGAAAAAAATTGACGGTATGACAGGAACCTTCAGAACAACATATCTCGGCGTTATGGATTAAGAACAGTAACGGAACACCACAAGAGTAGGCTGTATGATGCAAGGAGGCAGTTAATCGCGGTTCAGTGTCGCACTGGCAGGTGATTGGTTCGAGATTTGAGAGATCTTTGTGGCGTTAGATCTTGAAAACGCCAATGCGAGCTACAAATAATCTATGTTGCTATCCTCAGGAAGCAGTTTAAAGGGCATTCTAATCCAATAAATTCGACCACCTTGTTTAAATACAAGGGTTATTCGTAAAGTAAAGTTCATTATTTTTTATAAATTAAACCATCATAGACATTTGAAAAAAATTTATTAATTGAATTCCTTACATATTTCACTATGTTTCTACATAGTTGCCGTATTTGTTTAAATATTTGTCATAACGTTCTACGAGCTTCAGTATACCGACGTCATACATGTCTGCCGCCTGTGAAGATAACCAGTCAACTGCTTCTTTCACCTCGTCATTTGTCCGGAAGCGCTAACCTCCGAAAAACTCCTTTAGGCAGCGGAACAAGTGAAAATCGCTCGACGCCAAGTCTGGACTATACGGTGGGTGGTCAATCTGTTCCCATCCAAAAGAGATGATCAGATCTTGGGTTCACCTGGCGGAATGTGGTCTGGCATTGTCATGCAGCAACAACACTCCAGACGCAGAAGGCCACGTCGCTTATTCTGTATTGCACGACGGAGGTTAGTCAGAGCAGCGCAGTAAGCGTCTGCATTGGCGGTTGTCCTTCGTTCCGTAAACTCGACTAGCAACACTCCATGTTCATTCCAAAACACGGATGCCATCACTTTCTGTATTGAGATTGTCTGCTTGGCCCTGACCTTGACTGGTGGTGTCGTGTGGCGCCATTCTATCCATTGAC
Organism: Mantis religiosa; assembly: GCA_030765055.1. Classification (NCBI taxonomy): domain Eukaryota; kingdom Metazoa; phylum Arthropoda; class Insecta; order Mantodea; family Mantidae; genus Mantis; species Mantis religiosa. Next base: position 132,295,687 of record CM060949.1, on the reverse strand, counting down.
ATTACTCAGGAGTCATGTGAGAAACCCACGTCTCGTCCCCAGTGACAATGTGTTCCAATAGTTGATCTCCTTCCTCATAATATTGGCCCAAAAATTTCAGTGCACAGGCCATTTTTCTCATTTTGCGTTCCTCAGTAAGCAGCCTTGGGAGCCAACGTGAACACAATTTGCGAAATTGCAAATTTTCAGAGACAATTTTGTGCAGAATTGTTCTATCCACATCCGGCCATTGCTAAAGTAGAAATTGTGAGTCGCCGGTTTTCAGGGATATGTTCATCCACAGCATTGACCAAATCTGTGATCACTGATGGCTGGCCTGATAGCGGTTTATTATGGACATTGTGGCGTCCGCCTTTGGAACCTCGAACCCACATACGCACTTTGCTCTCACTCTTCGCATTGGGGCTGTACACTTCACTGATCTGTCGATGAATGTCCGCTGCTGAAATATTCCATACCGTCAAAAACCGACGGCGAATCGGACCTTAGTTTACGAATAGCCATCGTACCAACTTATCAACATCTAATGCAAATTTGGATTAATACAATTAACTGCGTCATGTTTAGCCACAGGCCATGCATTATCTGTCTCAACTTAGTTATATTAGTTATATATACAATCGCTGAAATTATTTAGGTGTAGTTCATTAACACTCTTTATATATGATTATATATAACCATCTTCAAGGAATGGACCCTGTGTCCCGTTCCGTTCTCTGCAAGAGCCTGCTGATCCTTCCAGCGTAGAGCTGGGCGTCCCACATCTCTCTTTCCCTTTGGCATATAATCTAAAACTCTTCTTGGAAGTCGTTCCGCGTTCATTCTTAAAATAGGATTTTTCCATTCATTTTTTTCTTTACTATTTTACTGTTTTTATTATTTTAAAAATCCCAAGCTCTTCTCTTATTTTTTCGTTTCTTGCGTGGTCTATTCTTTTATAACCTGCCACGTTTCTCAAAAATCTCATCTCTGCCAATTCTAGCTGTTTACGTTGGTTCTTTGCCAGTGTCCATATTTCGGAACCGTAAGTTAACGTTGGGACTACCATTATCTTATAAAATGTCATCTGTGTTTCCTTTCGTGTTTTCCTGTTCAGCGTTCTTATTATAGTCCCACACATTTGATTGAATCTGTTTAATTTCACCTCCATATCCTTGTTGTTATTTGCTACTGCTACTGTGTAGTCTAGATAGTTAAAACTATTAACCTGTTCTGTTATATATACTTGTTTCAGAAGCCTTTATTTCTCACAGTCAATTATTTGGTGTTCATATTGCCTTAATATATACTGCAACCAATATTTGCCTACATGCAATAAAAGTTAATTGCTTGCCTCGGGCAATGGTAGCATGTCTGCCTCACGTTTAAGAGGAAGGGTTAGGGTGAGTTACACGGATAAAGTTTTCCCCGGGTTTTCCCTTATCCTGATAGACGAATGTCGGGTAACTCTAAGCTCCATGGACCCCGGACTCATTTGAGCATCACTTCATCCATTTCATTCATCGTCCGATATGACTTAACGTTGGAGGACGTAACTTACACACACGAAAAAGCCTAATTGAATCTAAGCTACACCTTGTGAACGTGCTTAAAATTTGTCATAAAACTTCGTAAGCAATTAAAATTTTTCTTTTGTTCGATAACATTCAGCAGGTACAGCCATCTATCTAGAGAAGGATGCAGTCGGTTGGTAATTTGGTACTTTCATAACCATAAATGTTCTCCTCCGGATAACCAATGTAATTAGAAAAGGTAATCTATATAAAGAGAGAGCGAGACTCGTATGAAGTTACATATCTTAAAGGGAATGACCCAGTTTTTGGATACACGCTCTTTTTCTTTCCCTAAAGCAGACTGTTATCTTAGATGAGCGCCATCGAGCAGCGGAGTGCTCATGACTCGCAGGATTTTGCTTGCAGCATATAATACAGTTCGGCATTAAAAATAAATAAATAGAATAAAGTGGCAGAAAGTTCACGTACTTATGCCAATACGTTTGCACAGAGAGATGTTGGTTATCAGATCGCACTTCCGCTTACAGCCAGACAGAATCCGAGTCCTGTTGCTGCACACTCGCGAGTACTCACACAACCGAGAGGAATTGGAAGTGTCTACCTTAAAAGTTAGGATTTTCTGGTTATATTGACGAACACTATCAACTAGAGGGTTTTTAAGTTTTAATTGTTGCACGTACCCGACAACAGTTCACCCTCAACACAACAATACATTGACAGGGGACTCCCGGCACGCAAAACTTGTGCCATATTAAACTTGAAATATTACTATCTTCTAAACTGAAACGAATATGTTGAATTTTCTTTGAGTATTCTATGAAATCTGCTTACATCTATTCAATTTGGTATAGCAATCCTAACTGGGAAATCGTACTACGAAAAATGTAAACTTTATTAAAATATGTAGCTTTGCCAAATAAACGTTTGTTCTTGTAACATTTACAATTTCTGAAATATTAATTGCTTTTCGTTTTAATTTTTCAGCATATTATCTTACGTTTTTAATTACACTGGGCAACAAAAATAATTTTTGAATGTTTCGAGCACTTCATGAGGCAATTCATACTAATTTTGGGTTGAGAAAAACAAATATGACAACGAAAAATTTTATTAGCTCCTGTTTCTATGATATACACAAGATGGAAGTATTACATATTAACGGATTGAGAGAAAATGATACATTTTAATTACATACATGCTAACAACAATGAAAGTGCATTTGATTTTTTAACTGATAATTACATGCTAAGAGTTCTAAATTGCTGGAAAAATACTTCGCAGATAGTCGTGTCTGAAGAGAATCATGTGGTGGCCTATTGATTTCGTCGTCTTTTAGCTTGCCTCTTGTGATGCAATTCCGCAGAATTCCTATGCAAAGACCAACAGTAATCCACAAGCATTACTTCATTCCAACGGCCCTGATATCTTTGTTCCATAACAGAAATGTCCTGATGGAATCTCTCCCCATGTTCATCACTAACAGCTCCACAACTAGGAGGGAAAAAGTCTAGGTGGAAGTGGAGAAAATGGATCTTAAGGGACATGTTGCATCCAAGGTTACGGTATATTTGCAAGAGCACTGTCACCAAATGCTTGTAGTTGTCATCTCTTTTGTTGCCTAAAAATCCATGAACAACACCCTTGAAGGTTTCCCAAGATTCCTTTCCATTTCCCTCCAAAATTTGGTCAAATGCAGGATCCTTTACAAGTTGTCTTATTTGTGGTTCGACAAAAATGCCTTCCTTAACTTTTACATCACTTAATTTCCAAAATTTATCTCTGATTGTGTTTTGTTATTTGAAAGGTGTGCCAACTCCTAAAAAAAATTCCCCCAAATTTAAAATCTTCAGTCTAAAAAATGAAATGTCACTTTATCTTCAAACCAAGAGCTAATGTATCATTTTTATGATGATTTTTTAATTCAGCAGATGGAAATACATGTAAATTCACTACTTTTAAGCACGAAACATTTTCATTGTTGCCCAGTGTTATTCATGCAAAGGATTCAAGTAAAAGTACTTGACTGTCGTACCAGCCTCCTGTATGCTCTTGTATACCATAACAGAATGCGCATTTAAACTGCTTTTATCAACATTTATTATTATAAGAAAAATATTTTGGTATTAATAATTACTATAATAGGAATGAAAATAAACGCTAGTGAATAGAGAAAGCTATGGATGCGACACATAAGGTTCCTGAAGATGCACAGCTGTAACTTAACTAGGAATTACTGATTCATTTGAGAGAGATAAACTAGCTCTTCTGTTGCATCCTTGACATTCACCCATGCACCAGAGAGCAATGCATCTGTTCAATGCTTTAAATGACATCAGCATCTGGGTTTGCTTTCTAGCCTACTGTCTTTAACTTCCAAACTAGAGCTTGCTTTTACTGCTAACTGGCTATCTACACTCCTGGAAATTGAAATAAGAACACCGTGAATTCATTGTCCCAGGAAGGGGAATCTTTATTGACACATTCCTGGGGTCAGATACATCACATGATCACACTGACAGAACCATAGGCACATAGACACAGGTAACAGAGCATGCACAATGTCTGCACTAGTACCGTGTATATCCACCTTTCGCAGCAATGCAGGCTGCTATTGTCCCATGGAGACGATCGTAGAGATGCTGGATGTAGTCCTGTGGAACGGCTTGCCATGCCATTTCCAGCTGGCGCCTCAGTTGGACCAGCGTTCGTGCTGGACGTGCAGACCGCGTGAGACGACGTTTCATCCAGTCCCAAACATGCTCAATGGGGGACAGATCCGGAGATCTTGCTGGCCAGGGTAGTTGACTTACACCTTCTAGAGCACGTTGGGTGGCACGGGATACATGCGGACGTGCATTGTCCTGTTGGAACAGCAAGTTCCCTTGCCGGTCTAGGAATGGTAGAACGATGGGTTCGATGACGGTTTGGATGTACCGTGCACTATTCAGTGTTCCCTCGATGATCACCAGAGGTGTACGGCCAGTGTAGGAGATCGCTCTCCACACCATGATGCCGGGTATTGGCCCTGTGTTACTCGGTCGTATGCAGTCCTGATTGAGGCGCTCACCTACACGGCGCCAAACACGCATACGAACATCATTGGCACCAAGGCAGAAGCGACTCTCATCGCTGAAGACGACACGTCTCCATTCGTCCCTCCATTCACGCCTGTCGCGACACCACTGGAGGCGGGCTGCACGAGGTTGGGGCGTGAGCGGAAGACGGCCTAACGGTGCGCGGGACCGTAGCGCAGCTTCATGGAGACGGTTGCGAATGGTCCTCGCCGATACCCCAGGAGCAACAGTGTCCCTAATTTGCTGGGAAGTGGCATTTCGGTCCCCTACGGCACTGCATAGGATCCGACGGTCTTGGCATGCATCCGTGCGTCGCTGTGGTCCGGCCCCAGGTCGACGGGAACGTGCACCTTTCGCCAACCACTGGCGACAACATCGATGTACTGTGGAGACCTCACGCCCCACGTGTTGAGCAATTCGGCGGTACGTCCACCCGGCCTCCCGCATGCCCATTATACGTCCTCGCTCAAAGTCCATCAACTGCACTTACGGTTCACGTCCACGCTGTCGCGGCATGCTACCAGTGTTAAAGACTGCGATGGAGCTCCGTATGCCACGGCAAACTGGCTGACACTGACGGTGGCGGTGCCCAAACGCTGCACAGCTAGCGTCATTCGACGGCCAACACCGCGGTTCTTGGTGTGTCCGCTGTGCCGTGCGTGTGATCATTGCTTGTACAGCCCTGTCGCAGTGTCCGGAGCAAGTATGGTGGGTCTGACACACCGGCGTCAATGTGTTCTTATTTCCATTTCCAGGAGTGTATATTCATCGGAACATTTTGTTCTTTCGTGGTCATCACCTGATATTGGTTTGGTTTCTTTCTTGTGGCCACATCTGAAATGCCACAATTCAGTGACATGCAGGAATGGCATTTCCTTGAACATAAATGTAAAATGCAGAAAATATAAGACAACAATATTGTAATATTCATTTACATGCAAAGGATGTTTTTCTTATATGAGCAAATAAGGCATGAGGTAGTTTGTAAGTTGTCTTAGGATACAATCGTTAATAATTCCTGCGGTGCATGCAGAAATATATAGTGCACTAATTTGTTACTAAATATTCAATTATACGAGGGGATGTCGTAAAGTTTTAATTACCACCCGGTAGTTTTTATGCTAGAGTGATGAAAATTTGTCAGTGTCATCATTGATCCCTTGGGACATAATGTTGGCAGTTTGTGATTTGAGTCCTTTTGCTTATTTACAGTGAGTGCCAGAAGTGACTAAGGTGTAAGATGGAGAAAATTGAGGCTCGTAGTGTGATCAAGTTCATGCATTTGAAGGGCAAAACTGCCCGGAAAATCCATGATGAGATGACCACTGTTTATGGAAATGATTGCCCGTCGTATGACATTATTGTGAGGTTGAAAATGAATTTTCAAACTGGTCACATGTCCCTGACAGATGTGCCAAGAGCTGGTAGACCGTCAATGACAGGCGATGCTGTCTCATTGAAGAAAGTGGAGTGTTTTATACTGGAAGACAGACGAAAAACCATCCAAATGTTCATGAATGAGACACATCTTAGTTATGGTAGTGTGTGGAAAATTATTCATGACCAACTGCACATGTTTAAGGTGTCTGCACGGTGGGTTCCATGTTTGCTAACCGTTTTCCAAAAGCAAACACGGCGTGACCTTTGATGCTGTTGAAACAGGATGAAGTTGATTTTTTGATCGTCTGGTAACTATGTATGAATCCTGGATCTATCAGTAAGATTCAGAGACAAAAATAATGAGTATGTAATGGAAACAATCCGATTCCCCCCTCTCAAAAAGGCAAAGGTGCAAAAGTCAGCTGGGAAGGTCATGCTTACAGTTTTCTGGGACTGTCGTGGAATCATCCTTTCAGATTATCTTGCCAAGCGTCAAACCATTACTGGCAGATACTACTGCAATCTTCTGGACAAGCTACGAGCAGCTCTGATTAAGAAACGACGCGGCATGCTCTCCAAAGTTGTTCGTCTTCAGGCTGACAATGCACCAGCTCATACATCTCAAGTTGTAGTTGACTAAACAAGGGAATGTGGCTTTAAGACCTTACAGCATCCACCTTATTCGCCCGATCTCGCACCAAGTGACTTTTTCCTGTTCCCGGAAATGAAGAATCCGTTGCGTATTCGCCGATTTAACAACACAAATGACGTCATCAATGAAGTGCATCAGTGGTTTAAAGCGAATTCTGCAGACTTCTACAATCAAGGTATCCGGAAAGTCAAGAAACGCTGGGAAATGTGTAAGTCTGGATGGTGACTACGCAGAGAAGAACTAACAAGCACATATGAACATATTTTTAAAGGGTCATAATTAAAACTATACGTTATCCCCTAGTATACATCAGAGAAAGGTTGTACATTAAAATTTTGATTCGTGGGTACCTAGGGACTCCGTGTTTAGTAAACAAAGTTATTTCAATAGAGTTTACGATAAAATTATAATTGAAGTTAGCTGGATAGAAAGGAACATAGTAGCTCTGCTTTGAAACTGGTTAAGAGAAATTTAGCTGAAAGTATTAATAAAGCATTTCTTGGGGGTTTAGCTAAAACATTTTTCTCTGACTTATTATGGCCTAAGTACTACAACGAACTCCAGCAACTCGGCTTAGGGACGTAGGAGCACGTATGAACTTTTAAGTGGCATTTGTCTGTTCCTGAAGGATGTTTAGACGACGCCATTACATCGTAGAATGTCATTTTAAGAATATTAGCTGGAATTCTTTCTATATCTACTTCATTTAACAGTATACAGCAATTACACAAATTTTAATTATTATAGAGTACCCAAGTCACGAAAGCAAACATAAAACAATTCTATAAGCCTTAGAATAGTTACTGCCATTTCTCTGCGTTCATTTTGGCCTCTTTTTTAGATAGAGGTTCTGGATTTCCCTAATTATTATACAGTCAAGATCCTGTTCACATGTATTTATTATAGGTATTGTATATCTGGTAGTTGTTGATGCGTAAGTTGACATAGGTGTTATTGACTTTCTGTGAATGCGAGTTGTGACAAACAAGGTGTGCACTGCAATACTCAGTGAAAAGGAATACAAGACCAATGAGATAAGATGGTGCACGAGTTGTTACCTCACTCGATGTTACCTTACTGTCCAGTTTCTCTACTGCCAACTGCTCCAGTGAAGAACTATGTGAGTCTTTTGTTGATATGAGGATAAACCACACCAGTTAAGTCATGATAAATAATAATGATCTAGTTGAAGTGAATAGCCCAGTATTAAAGGCTGAAGAATGGAATCGTTACTGAATACTATCAATCGAAACTTTTAGCTACTGAATTATATCTATTAACTTTAAATGTACTTTAAATGTATGTAAACTTTAGTTTAAAAATGACTTTTTCATTAATAACAAGGTGAAGTAATGTTGTTGTTAGTTGTAGAAATGTTAAGTTGAAGTTGCATAAATTTGCACAACTCAAGCGTGTTCTTAAAGCTCTGAGGAGCGGTGGGATGCCGACAGTTGATGATTATTATATATATATATGTTCATTATTTATTTATTTATTTGTTTGTTTGTTTGTTTATTTATTTATTTATTTATTTATATATTTATTTATTTATTTATTTATTTATTTATTTATTTATTTATTTATTTATTTATTTATTTATTTATTTATTTATTTATTTATTTATTTATTTATTTATTTATTTATTTATTTATTTATTTATTTATTTATTTATTTATTTATTTATTTATTTATTTATTTATTTATTTATTTATTTATTTATTTATTTATTTATTTATTTATTTATTTATTTATTTATTTATTTATTTATTTATTTATTTATTTATTTATTTATTTATTTATTTATTTATTTATTTATTTATTTATTTATTTATTTATTTATTTATTTATTTATTTATTTATTTATTTATTTATTTATTTATTTATTTATTTATTTATTTATTTATTTATTTATTTATTTATTTATTTATTTATTTATTTATTTATTTATTTATTTATTTATTTATTTATTTATTTATTTATTTATTTATTTATTTATTTATTTATTTATTTATTTATTTATTTATTTATTTATTTATTTATTTATTTATTTATTTATTTATTTATTTATTTATTTATTTATTTATTTATTTATTTATTTATTTATTTATTTATTTATTTATTTATTTATTTATTTATTTATTTATTTATTTATTTATTTATTTATTTATTTATTTATTTATTTATTTATTTATTTATTTATTTATTTATTTATTTATTTATTTATTTATTTATTTATTATTTATTTATTTATTTATTTATTTATTTATTTATTTATTTATTTATTTATTTATTTATTTATTTATTTATTTATTTATTTATTTATTTACGTCCTCCAACTTCAAATCATATCGGAGAATTATGAAATTATGTTCAAATGAGCCCAGGGTCCATAGAGCTTAGAGTTACCTGACATTCATCACTCGGGATAAAGGAAAACCCCGGGAAGCACCATATCCAGGTAACTCACCCTGACCGAGATTCGAACTCGGGCCTTTTGAACGTGAGGCAGACAAGCTACAGAGGCTGGCATCGTTGATGACGTAGATACTTCTATAAGTTAGTAACACTCAACAGCAAGGATGCAAATTTAGTAACACATGCTCTTCAATTAAGTTCCTATACTTATTGTCAACTCCTAATTCTCATCTGAGATTGCGGCTGTTACCATGCGTCATTCGAAAATGCCGAGAATTACTTTGTCTCTATAATTTTCAAAATGTTCTCTATGTACCCTGGCAACAACTTGGTTCTTTAAAATTGCTGAATTTCAGGTACACATTGAGCTAATTAACTTCTATACACGGTCTTTCCTTAACAGGAATCTCTCTAATGACCTCATAACATTTTGGATCGCATAGCTAATGACTATAATTATGGCATTATGTATTGATTTTAGTACCTATATATAAATTATTTACTGCTATTATTTATCTCTATCATTTCTTCATAATCTTATAAATTTGACACGTTAATAATTTCTGTTTGTGATCGCTCGTTCTCCTGGAAATAATCACTGAAAGGCCAAACAAGCTCTGCGCGTTGTAGTGCGTTGGTTGTAACAAGAAAAAGTTAAAATCATTTTATAGCTCACATAAAATACAGTGACATTTACTGTGTGCCACAGATACACGACTTACAGCTATAAAATCCCTCATAAAATAACACGCGCAAACGGTACCATAATATACGATACAACCCCTTTCGAGAGGGATAGACATTTTTTTTTTTGTTGTATATATACTCTTAAAATATTTACAGACTTAATGATGATCTCAGAAACTAAATTGTGTTATTCAAACATTTACGGGATAGTAGACATAAACCCCCTACAGCACGGTGTAGAACCGAATTAAGTATCTAATTTATCATATCACCACCACCCGGGATGGCCCGATGGCCACTATCAAGAACATGTGCCTTTCTATATCACTTATATTTGGTGGGTAGAGGAAGTATTAATATTTCACTAGAAATACTTATTTTGATGTAGCCTGAAATACAGAAAGCATTTCTACTGCATTACCTGTACGTTCTGTACACGGCATAATCCAAAAACGAAAAGTTGGTATCTAAGTCCAGTCAAGGATACGTAACGAAGATTTTGAAAAATCACTTCTTCTCTTCTTCAACTTCCATAGTTTTACCACTATTGTGATGATATGGATTCTTTTTCCTCTTTATGTCTTTAGGCGTCGGCTTCAGGTTCCTCAGTTTTTGATAGACAGAGTCAACATGAAAGATTCAATGCCATGGCTGAGATTTCAACCACGGTTCTCCTGGTTTCTGTCCAGTTGCTCTAACCCATTGAGCTACCATGGCCAACTTACCGTCATGACGTTAAATTCTCCATTTGACGCGTATATTTCCCCGGTAAACCACTAGGGGCTCTCGCATCCGAGATACACCGTTTATGGTGACTTACTGTCGTATGTACTTGAGTCCCAGGCTTCATCATTTAACTCTTATTATTTTAGTTAATTGATGTAAATTAATCATTTCTTCATACTAGCCATATATAGGCTAAGGGTTTTGATAGATAGTTAACATGAAAAATTCAATGCCATGACCAGAATTTGAACCACGGATCTTGTGGTTTCCATCCAGTCGCTCTAACCCATGGAGAATTTAATGTCATGACGGCAAGTTGGCCATGGTAGCTCAATAGGTTAGAGCGACTGGACGGAAACCAGGAGATCCGTGCTTCAAATCCCGGCCATGGCATTGAATTTTTCATGTTGACTCTATCTATCAAAAACCTTAGCCTTTATACGGTTAGTATGAAGAAATGATTGATTTCCATTAATTAACTAAAATTCTTCAGTTTTTGTTCAAAAACTCTGGATCAGATAGAGAACCCAGTATGGGTGATCAGCCCGATGTCTGATATGAGAGTGAGAGAAGTAGATGACAGAATGAGAACAAAATGAATGATAGCAAAGATGATAATGGAACAATTGGTGAACTGACCACGGAGGACAACGGAGAGTCCGAAGAAATTCTCTCCTGCACCGTGTTGTCCACCACAAATCTCACATGCGGTCGCCTGGGATCACTTGGTGAGAGTCCAGCGATTTAATCGCTCAGCCACGGCGCAGCCGTTGAAAAATAATCCCTTGCAAAATAATTTTTACATACAAACATTCTCGACATTTGTGTTTTTTCAAACATTGATAAAAGCGTTATGTTTCAGATATCTGCACGAGTATTAAAATGTGTATTTTGTCTTTTCTGTGAATAATCTATGAAATTTTCTTCATTGTGAGTGTTTGTTGTATAATTTTGTTTAATCGTGAAGTAAAAAAGTTGGACAAAACTTAGCATAAAAAATGTATATGTCTGTAAAACTCATAATTTATGTCAAATCACTTTTTATCGTATTTATCATTTTTGAGATAGCCTTAGCTACCGATTCTAAATTTCCAATACTTTATACAAAATTTCAGAAGCGACACTATTATTTCGCTTCTCGTTATGTCATGCAAAGTTTGAAATTTCAAATCCAGTACCTGTACAGCAACTCACATTTTAACAGTTGACTATCGTTTCAGCTTCCTATATCTAATTTGCACCAACTGCAAAATGTACAATGAAACAGTTTCAGCAAATGTGTTTAAAACTGCTCGATATTTCACTATTTAAAGACCAAGTCTTGCCAACGTACATGCGGCAAAAAAAATTATTAATTTAGTTTTATAAATTATTATTAAAAGATTAGAAAGGATGTACAAAGCCCTTCTGCTCGAATACAAAACATGATTAAAGAACAAGCTTGCAAAATGGTGTTGAATTTTAAATAAGAATAAAGTGGACTAGAAAATTGTTACTCTGTACGGAAGCATTTAATGTAATACAGTGGCACTAACTGTAGCTCACGTCGGTAGAGCTCTTGCCAATCATGCGTGGGACCGGTGTTTGATTCCCGGCTGGGTTTGAAATTTTTGCCCAGTCAAGAGTATTCTTTATCCTTACCGGGTCTGAAAGTATGCATAAGTGTGTATGATCTAATGTAAAAACCCAAATAAAAATCAGCATATTCGAGTTACCTTAATACCTTTGCTTGTATGTAATATTTTGTTAACGTATAAGAACCTCAATAAGACTTTTGTTGTTAAAGACGGAGTATAAATAGAAACCCTTGGATATTTTATTAAAAACATCTACTTATATATGCAGAGGTAACGATTTATTGATTTAAAATAAATCAAGCAAGCGGACCGAATCATAGCAGACTACTATACCACAATATTTTAAATAACACTCGTGTACTAAGATTGTTTTGGTTTGTTTCCTTTATACTCAAGTTCGTTAACAGGGCATATTAAGTAACAATAATAATAAGAGGAAAAACTGGTACTATTACAATGCAGTGAATCGATATTTTTTAACAACTAAGAATATTCTTTTTCTGGATAGTTGCAGAATAGTTGTCATCCAAAGGTGCTAACTTGGTGCCCTGGAAGAACTATATAGGTTTAAATAACTTCAGGAACAAAAGAAGGTGCAAAAGTTTATAATTTAATGCACTGTGATTATCTAACAAGTTCTCAACCATTTTGACCAGTAATGTTCCAGTACCAAGTTATTGTTTTGGGTAAATATCAATGAATTTCCATTGTTGGGAACAGCTGAGGCTGAACGGAAGCATAGTTACAAGGGCAAAGAGAAGCATTAACTTTACGAATCTTGTAGTAATTATACAGTAATTAAATAAAGGACAAGAGAAGGCAAATGAAATTAATAAATTCGTCATTCGAATTTAAAAATCTGCAACACTGAGTTGCCAAATATCTCTCTCTCTCTCTCTCTCTCTCTCTCTCTCTCTCTCTCTCTCTGTACATATACACATAACTTTGTTTCTAAATTCATAAAATATATCGTAATTTATATCAATTGCAAAAGCCTGTAACATTAATTTGATAAAAGCTTAATTACGATGCTGCAGAAATCACTACATAAGCTGTATTTTGTGAAGCATTTCAAAAATAATATATAATGCTTAAAGTCCAATGACAAACTCTCAGCTTGAGTTCCTACCAAGATTTGTATTCAGGGATGTGTTCTCCTTCTACGGTTATTTGCCGCTTACGTGGCTTAGGAGTCCAGACTATTTCACCCTTACAGGTTGCTATTCTCTGGCCCTGAAGGAGCTTGATCGAGTGACACAGAAAGCTGAAGAGGCAGCCATGAAGCGGCTGGTACTGAAATTCTATTCTATTTTCATGACGTGACTGCTAAGAGAAACGTATTGTGACTTTAATGCTTCGAAAGTTGTAAATTATTGGCAAATTTAGATCAGTTTCGGACTTCGGTTTAGCTTAACTTATACTTAATCTGTATTCATTACAAAGCCCATCAGCTAATTTTTTTAGCCGCTACCTCGACTTTACGGAATTTAGACCCACGAAAATCATGACAAACTCTTGTATATGAAACTAGTCATTTAAATAAGTCGTTTTGTAGGCTGGGGTAGCGTTCAGCTGTTTATAGAGTAGTTAGATGTTTTGCTGGCCATGATGTTACTGACATGCAAACAAAGGAACGACTGCGGACATTTCAAATTGCCGCTTCAAATATAAACAAATCTAACTGAACAAAAGCAGATGTTTTATAAATAGATGTATTTCTGTATATAACAGTGTTCCAGATATGTATTTATAGATTATTCAACATGAACTTCTGTTTGTATTCTAAAAGATCTAAGAATAATAAAATCACTAGGACCAGCTTTGAATTGGGAAAGAGCTACTAATATTTTTCCCTTCAAAATTTATTTGGGATGAGCGATTTCCAAGAAAATCTCCGTGCACCTTTGAGTATTAAGTTACATATTTATCACATAAAATTACATATTTTGTCATCTGTCGGCTACAATTTACCGGTGGGGCATATTTACGTACAAAATTCACTCATTCAGCTGTGGAGTTCATAGGCCATTTAAAGAAAATTGAATTACTTTTTATTAATCTTGAACATATGTTTTTTTAGCTTTAACAGTCTGAGCCACTTTAATAAAACTAAAGATTAAATTTATTTTTTCCCAAGTACGATATTCTTGAAAATATTTCATGTCGCGTCGTTAAATACCAAGTTTAGTATTTAACCCACTTTTTTAGACATGTTGTTCACAGACACAAACACACAACAGATCTTGTTCTAAAAATATTTTTGTTAGCTTCAGGGGACTAAAATATATTCCCGAATTAATCTCGATATCAAAGTTTTGGGCAGAATACAATATTTTCCCTAATTACTATATATGCAGAGAAATAATAAATAAAACTTTATATTCAACCAAAATATTTTCGGGGCATTTGGCAAATTTTTTTTATTGAAAAATAATATTGCTGTCATGCATTTGAGTGTCTTCTGCAGATAAGGGTTTGAATGATAATACCTTATGTACGTAATTTATATTATAAGTTATATTTATTTCGTATGTAAACATGTATCTTATTTAAAGCATAACCATATGCACGTTACCTTAAAATATGTGTGTAGAGAAAAATATACTAAGTAAATGTTAGGCTATAATTATACGATCATTTGGACTCTCTACCTGTTTCGGTTTAGGTAACTACAATATCCAGGTGAACAGGTAGCGGCAGACCGTACCATTTTGTTCCTATACAAGAACGGAAGAAAGTCATTAGCAAAGTGAAAGGTTTCGTGAAAGATAATGAGAGGTACCTTGCGTGGAATTTCCAAGGGACATTAGGCTGAAAAGCACTTTAGAAAAATTACCAGGAATTCAATTAAAGAAGATGGAGTGGGGCTGTAAGGATAAGCATATACAAATAATGCTAAAGATGTTGCCACATCTGTGTGAATACCATTTAAGCAAGTCAGGCGTTCTAAGGAATATTTTTCCTTGTTGGTTGGCATTTTATGGCATCCTTAATCGATAGGGACGAATAAAAAAATTAAAATCATAAAAAGTAAGGAATGTAAAATAAAAAGATCTCTTAAGTATTAAAATATTTTAATATTCATTTGTGGATATTCTACTGCACGTATTTAGAAATCAATTTCTAGGACCCCAAAAAAATCTACGTTGAATTATTGATTTTTAATAAATAATTAATCAAGGATGTGTTTTTATCATGTTAGTAAAAAATAAAAACACAATAAAAACACATGACTCTCTCCACCCAAGCTTCTACAAATTGTTCTTAGAAAAGTTTGTTTTTGTCTTGTTTCTTTGGATAAAGTCTGTTGAAAGACCTTGCACATTGCAATTTTTTATTCTTATGCCTGAGATAAAGTGATATAAGCAGTAATCAGATATTTAAAAAGCGAACCATTGATTGATGCATTTGAAGTATTAGTTCTCCTTGAATGAAAAAGGGAATAGGAACTTAGAAGTTAAAAATTACAAACCATTAATTATCTGGGAATTCTAACCAACAAATTATTATATATCGGTATTGGTTAACTTTGCAGTACATTATTGTAATCGACATAATTTGTGTATTTTAACGAACTCTACAGCTGTTGTGCAGGGACTTTTCGTTTATCTCTTAAATAGCTTCATGTTTGCCTGACAGTGAATAGAGATGTTAAGATGAGAAATGTTGGGGTGCTATTTTCATTAATCTACAAATATACAGGATATTAACAATATTGAAGTCATAAATACATATACTTTCCAATCATTTTGCTCAGAGTGTAGATTTCTTATTAAATAGCCATAGCAAAATAAACAAAAATTACAAATAAAAGGGATAGTAAATAATAGTTCCTTAATAGAATAAATACGTAGCTTAACTGAAGAAACTTTGGAGGATATATTTAGTTCATCCTCAGTAAATGAATATATACAGCCATATTAAAACACATATTCCAATCAAATTAAAGGTAAAGCAAATAAATTATTGCTTGATAAATATAGCTACACTTAAGTTAAAATATCAGATGAAGGATATGTATGAATTACGTAAATCAATTAATTCAGAGTACTATAAAAATAAATATAAACATATAAACATATATATCTAAAAAGCCTATGTAATTTAACAGTGAAATTAGATAATTGTGATAGTGTTAGCAAAACTGCTTGGAAAGTAATAAATGATGTAAGAAAAGTTAGGCTGAAGCACACAAATTTGGGAAATAAACCTAAGTGTGAAGTTAGGAATGGCTCAAATATACTAACTTAAAAAGTGAACTCATTATTAGTAGAAGTTGCCAAACCTAACAGTATATATATATATATATATATATATATATATATATATATATATACTTGCTATGCGTACCGGAGATAACTAGTGACCCGACTGTGTAGCCGGGTGGTAGCGTGTCTGCCACATTTTCAACATCTGGATAAAGCTTTCCCCAGGAATTTCCCTTATCCTGAAAGATGACTGTTGGTTAACTCTAAAGTCTATGGACCCTGAGCTCATTTGAGCATCATTTCATCCATTTTATTCACAGACCTATATGACTTACGTTGGAGGATGTTTATTAAATAAAAATAAATAACTTATAGAAAGAGTAAAAATAAAAAAAGTGATAAACATAAGATCATGTCTACATACGACATGAAATCCAAATGGGACGAACATTTTGTCAAAAATACTTGCTACATTACACGTATTTATAATATCTGAATATAGTGTATTATAGAATAATATTCTTTTTTTTAACCAACTTTAATGTAAGAAAAACTACGTAAAATATTGAGAAAATAATATGTGATCATCCTACGTGGTCAGCATTAGATAGTACCGATATTTTCTGTCAATAGTAATCTTCAGTGTAGTATTTAATAATTGTCATCACGCATTACCAATAAACGAGCTCATACTATGTGTTTTATGGATTTTAACATATAAGGACAAATTTTCATAGCATGAGATTTAATTATTATTACCATGCTAATGACGTTTATTCCTTTCGAAATTGGCAGCTTTCAAATTGACTCTTATTAGTTCTTTTTGTTTTTACAATTCACCACTTCTTTTATCACTATAGAAAACTTTTTTTTTGTTATCAATTTATAGCCCACCAACCAGGTAAGACACTTTTTCTTCGCACTATTGTCAGCTATATTTGGAGCACTTACATGAATTTCGTACTATAATCCAGTACCACTACAATCTGCTGTATTCAGTTTCCACTTGAACTAGACTCCACATTCTTTGATTTTAATATCTTAAATGCAGTGAAACAAATGAAACAGATATTTTGCAACTCATCTCGCCACAAGAGAGGAAGTAAATGTCAGGAAATCTCAACGTAATTACAGCGTTGGCATCAGTCGTGTGAGCAAATAATTTTGATAACGCCAGCTACAGCAGCAACAATTATAGTGCACGACTGCTTGCTACGTTTTGAAACTACATTTTGTACCACATAGAAACAAAAGACTATTAGCTATTTAAATTGTAGGGTAAAACTTATGAAATAAGGAAATAGTTTCTAAGGTTTAAGAATATGCTTTCAGCAGGTTGCTTCCTTGCGCATATTTATTCTATTGCATTAACTACTTAAATAAAAGAATGTCCATTATGGAATTATCAAAACATATACTATTTGCAATTAGATACGCAGAAACCCCATGTCATTAAATGACATAATAGTTACGGATTTGGAATCAATGTGTCAAAATACATTTTTGGAGTAAATGATGTTTTTTTGTTTGTTTGTTTGTTTGTAATTTACGTCCTCCAAAGTTAAGTCATATCGGACGGTGAACGAATTGGGTGAAATTATGCTCAAATGAGTGCAGGGTTCATGGAGCTTAGAGTTACCCGACATTCGTCTTGAAGGATAAGGGAAAACCCCGGAAAAAGCCTTATGCAGATAACCCACCCTGACCGAGATTCGAACTCAGGACCTCTTGAACGTGAGGCAGACATGTTACCATCTACGCCATCGAGGCGGGTGTAAATGAATTAGGATCACTGGAGTAGTGGGTAGCTTCAGAAGGTTACGCGTTAATCACGTCGGGGTTACCAGTTCAAACCAATAACAACGTGATAGTTTTACGCGATTTCTTTATTACTTAACAAAAGTATTGTTTAAACAAAATATGTATAAATGAAATATAATTAAAATATTATCTATTTATATAAAATTCCACACTACATTTTTGTCGGTCTTACTAACTTAAAATTTCTGACCAAATGGCCGTGTGACTTTATAAAATCATGAAACATTCTTTTAAAACCCATTACAATTTTAACAGTACGATTTAATATTTTCAGCAAATGTGTCAGTTTCCCTAACATTCAAATTAAGGAGAGGAAGTATTGTATACCATCCAAAAATTTAAATGTTGATATTTCACTTGAAATACATATTTTGAGGCCCATGAACCTACGAAAATAATGTTTTCAAAGTACACGTAAATCTGTGCATAAAAAAATGAAAGTCGGTTGAATACTCTTGGTATTTTAAATTCAGCATATTCTAAAAATGCCATACAAAGATTTTCAAGAAATTCCACTCACCCCAAACCAACCTTCCAATATAAAATTTAAAAGGTTGTATTATTTAAAAAATGGCTTTAGTGATCTTGATTAAAATGCCATATATTTAAAATATTTACATTGCAAATAAAACGCATGCTTCGAAGTTTCTGGAAACAGGCTGTGAAATCCTCCTAAATCGGAAGGAAGGTTGTGTAATAAGGAAATCACTATAAGAAATAGATAAAATGTACTGAGCAAAAAATTTAGAATTTTAAAACAGGTTCGAAGTACTCTTTCTGTGGCATCAGTCATGATATCCGTTATTACTGGTTGGAATTTTCAGTACTTTGGTCCTTTTTAAGAAGAGAAAATGCCTTTTCTAAAAAAATGCTATGACTATTTGGTTATTTCTAGCTATGGCATGGAAAGAATGTGACATTTCAAGGCCAACATTATGCCGGTTACCTTTAAATATCTATCAATTTAGTTTTCTCTATTCCTCTTGCACCTACCAAGAAATGTGAAATGAAACTATTTCTGCAATTTTACTTCGATTGACATAAAGAAGATTTAAAAATAAACTTTTGTAAGAATAGTCCTTAGAAGCAAAAATAAATGGTATTCGGTAGAGAGATTCATCTGAATGCTACAACAAGACTTTTACTTCCTAAACCTCTATCAAATGTTCGTATTTGCCCGCCTCTGCACTGTAGGTGGTAACGTGTCTGCATTACTTTCAAGAGATCCTTCATTCGAATCTCGTTCAGGGTGAGTTATCTGGATAAGTTTCTTTTTTCGGGACTTTGTATTATTCTTAAATATGAATATCATGTAACCATAAGCTCTATGGACCCTGGGCTCATTTGAGCATTGTTCGTTAGTGAAAAATTGTTCATAATTGAAAACTATCTGTATGGATGTATCTGTTACGCAAGATAATTACTACAAATAGAATCCATAATATCATTAATAATAAATGATAACAATGCTGACTCCATTGTTTCCTCCAAAAGATAAACGTTATTGAAATTTAGTCCTATGCTATTTCAAAATATACATGAAAATGCTCGATGTTCATGCCTTTCTAAATTTCTCTCAATATAAAATGTAATCTATAACATTGATTTTTCGTTTCATATTTTTCACGTTACTTATAGAGCCAGGGGAGTATTGAATACCCAAAAACTTGAAATTCATGTTTTAAAATCCTCTGAATCTGGAGTATACATTTTTAGGGAAAGGTCTGTGTGTGCGGACCATTAACAGCATAATTAAAAAAACGAAAAGTTTATTAAATACCAGTTTAAGGATATTGAAGTTCAACTATATTTCAAGGATGCAACAAGACATTTAATGATGTTTGAATTTTCTGAAATTTTTCAAAAAAAATTGTTCTAACGAGTTATTTAAAGTACCACATGTTATCTTCATAACAAATGAAATGCATATCTAGAACTTTCTGGAAGGTGTTTCTGAAGCCCTCTTCATTCTGAACTACCTTTGAATAACTGGTTAATCGTGAAAGATAGACGAAAAAAGTGACTGCACAAAAATGTATTTCTCGTTAAAGCAGGTGATTTATGTCAAAGTAACTGTTGTGGATGTATTCCTTTGATTTAAGAGTTCAATTATTTATACTTCCTTCAAGAAGGAAATTGTCACAATGTCAAAGCCGTCACATAGCGGCCAGCTGCAGAAAAAGGAGATTTGACTGTGCTTTAAGCACATTGCAGACTTCTATTGTTATTGAACTTGTAAGAAAAGGTTCAATAATTCATTTCTACATACATTTATCTGGACTAACATGAAGTAGGTAGAAAATTGAATAGAGAAAAAGTCATTTGAGTAGTCACATATTCTGTTTCATCTTTATTTGGAAATTGAGAATTTACAAAACATAAGTGCTCACCTCTGTGGTGTGGGGGTAGCGTGTCTGCTTCACATTCAAGAGGTTCCGAATTAGGATGAATCTTTGTTCCGAGATATTCCCTTACGTATCTTAAAACATGAATGTCGGGTAACTCTCAGCTCTATGGATCGCGGACTCATGTGAGAATCATTTCACCCATTTCATTCTTCGGGCTCTATCACCTAATCGATTAAAATATGTTAAAGATTATTGAAGGAAGGAAGGATGGATGGAAGGAAGGAAGGAAGGAAGGAAGGAAGGAAGGAAGGAAGGAAGGAAGGAAGGAAGGAAGGAAGGAAGGAAGGAAGGAAGGAAGGAAGGAAGGGAAGGAAGGAA
>CM060949.1:132177325-132273907 GCA_030765055.1 Mantis religiosa | reverse complement strand
AGGAAGGAAGGAAGGAAGGAAGGAAGGAAGGAAGGAAGGAAGGAAGGAAGGAAGGAAGGAAGGAAGGAAGGAAGGAAGGAAGGAAGGAAGGAAGGAAGGAAGGAAGGAAGGAAGGAAGGAAGGAAGGAAGGAAGGAAGGAAGGAAGGAAGGAAGGAAGGAAGGAAGGAAGGAAGGAAGGAAGGAAGGAAGGAATTTAAATGGACCAATAACTTTTGTGCTCTGTATGTTAGGCGGCTCTGAAAACGCGGGAAAGTTACATAAGCCGAAATGTCCAGTATTTGACGTCATCTTACATAACAGTCCTGTGTGTGCAACAATATGTGAAGTTTCGAAGCTATTGGAAAAATAAAATCAAGAGTTCCACACTAAACAATGTGCATTCCAGGTTTATTCCACTGCTTACAAATTATTTAACATTCTCAGAATGCTCACATTGAATTTTTTCGCAATTAAAAAAAACTGAAATAATCATACGAGAGGACTTCCTTTCGTTCATGTTTTATCTCTGTTCGGAGAGCTTAAAATTTTGATACTTGATACTTAGAGATAAAAAAATGTTCTCAACATATTAGAAAATCCGCAAATTCACTTCTGCTAGAAACTGTCAATCCTTAGCTTCGAAAAATACCTTACAAGTAATTCCAAATTACATATAAAACTATACTGAAGAGGATGAATTTATATAATAATAATAATAATAATAATAATAATAATAATAATAATAATAATAATAATAATAATGATGATGATGATGATGATGATGATGATGATGATGATGATGATGATGATGATGATGATGATAATAATAATGATGATAATAATAATAATAATAGTAATAATAATAATAATAATAATAATAATAATAATAATAATAATAATAATAATAATAATAATAATAATAATAATAATAATAATAATAATAATAATAATAATAATAATAATAATAATAATAATAATAATAATAATAATAATAATAATAATAATAATAATAATAATAATAATAATAATAATAATAATAATAATAATAATAATAATAATAATAATAATAATAATAATAATAATAATAATAATAATAATAATAATAATAATAATAATAATAATAATAATAATAATAATAATAATAATAATAATAATAATAATAATAATAATAATAATAATAATAATAATAATAATAATAATAATAATAATAATAATAATAATAATAATAATAATAATAATAATAATAATAATAATAATAATAATAATAATAATAATAATAATAATAATAATAATAATAATAATAATAATAATAATAATAATAATAATAATAATAATAATAATAATAATAATAATAATAATAATAATAATAATAATAATAATAATAATAATAATAATAATAATAATAATAATAATAATAATAATAATAATAATAATAATAATAATAATAATAATAATAATAATAATAAAAATAATAATAATAATAATAATAATAATAATAATAATAATAATAATAATAATAATAATAATAATAATAATAATAATAATAATAATAATAATAATAATAATAATAATAATAATAATAATAATAATAATAATAATAATAATAATAATAATAATAATAATAATAATAATAATAATAATAATAATAATAATAATAATAATAATAATAATAATAATAATAATAATAATAATAATAATAATAATAATAATAATAATAATAATAATAATAATAATAATAATAATAATAATAATAATAATAATAATAATAATAATAATAATAATAATAATAATAATAATAATAATAATAATAATAATAATAATAATAATAATAATAATAATAATAATAATAATAATAATAATAATAATAATAATAATAATAATAATAATAATAATAATAATAATAATAATAATAATAATAATAATAATAATAATAATAATAATAATAATAATAATAATAATAATAATAATAATAATAATAATAATAATAATAAATAACAATAATAATATCTAATAATAATTAATAACAATAATAATTTCAACATAAATTAAACTTCATTATTAATGGTGTTCCCAAACTTCCATCGTTTAATTAATTATAGCTTATATATCATTGCTGTTAATTTTTTGTAGTTAAGGGAATCCAAGATTTTGAAGTGGATGTTTAGCAGATTGAGAAATAATTCCCGATGTCCCACGCGAGGAATAACTGAAAATATTTGTGTATTTTGTAAACGCATGTTATAAAACGCGACTTCCCAATAGGGAAAGTTAAAACTTTTAAAAGTTTTGGGGATTATTGGAAGCAGTTACACATTTTCAGAACTTAATTTTGATCTATTTTAGAAAATTTTTGGAGTGAGTGAATATGTGTCATTGTCTCACATTTTGTTTTGATTTACATGAGTTTCAATTAATATTTTAATCGGAGTCTTATTGTGAATAAAAGGTTTTTCATGAAATTTATTTTATTGAGCACAAGGAGCCTGCGTAATGTGGACAAATGAAATTTAAAGCATTTTTGCATTTATTTAAGAATATCTCTACAGTGTTAGATAAAAAGTTGATTTTTGTTTCATTAATATTTTTATTAGTGCCTTATTATGAATGAAAAGTTTTTTCATAAAATTTCACGTCTATGGAGCACAAGGACCTGCTTAATGGGGATAAATGAAATTTAATGCACTTTTTCAGATATCTAAGAAGCACGTCTGCAACGTTAGATAAAAAAAAAACTGATTTTCCTAGAACTTAGCATTTTCAAAGAAATGCTAACCCTTGTTAGAGAGAAAACTGAAAGAAATCCGAAAGCGATTCAACTGCAAATCCCGCGTAGCTTAGTTTATTCGCGCAAAACGCAAAATTAGCGATCCACCCAGCAGTGATAGGATCGCATGTGTTCAGCTGCGCCTACAGTAGCTGCCTCCGTTGAAAGCAGGCACGGTCCCTTTTAAAGAGCTAGGGGACACAAGGTAGTCATAGTGTTTGATCACAGAAGTGCACTGTACTGTTGTGGTTCAATTTGTGATATATAGTTCAGCCAATAAAAATTGGCTTTTCAGGTGAAGGTCTCGGTCGCCATCTTCCCCGCTCCACCACACCCCGAGTGAAGTAAACATTTTGATGGGACAGGGTCGATATCGGCCCGGGGATCGGGAAATCAGTCAAACTGGAACTCATGGAATTAGAAAATATCGTTGCAAATACTGTTTATCTAAAAGCGAGAGAAGGTAGGCATTCAAGTTTTAAGTGTCATGCTAGAGTAAAGTTTGCAAGCTTGATAGAAAACTGATATGAAGTATTACCCAGATGCATGATTGTAAACCTGGGAACACTGTGTAGTAATATGTTCTCTTGCAATATAGTATGTCGATATTTAATAAATGGACACAAAGCAGATGAGTGAATATAATGAGAGCAAAAGTGAAGCAGTAAGGTACAAAGTTGTGAAAAGGCAGTAATACGTTTCATTTTAATATTATTTTTTTTTCTAATAGAAAACAATATTGTTGGGAATAATATACAATTTTCTAACAATTTTATAAGAGAACTACTATTCTTTGGAATGTTAAAACTTTATACACACTATAATTTCATAAAATTATTTAAATAGTGTTAAGTAGTTCTCACAATTATATTTTGAAAGTGGAAATAAGTGGAAAAGTGACAGTATCTGTGCAAAGTATATGAGTGGCGAATGTTAATCCCTAATTTCAAAATATCGAGATGTTGCTTTTGTTGGCTGCCTGTCTGTTTTATTTTATTCTGACCGTTAACACAACAGCGAATATTTTATGTGATATTGCCACATAGTCAAATTTAGAAAATCCAGTTAATATTTTCACATGACGTTAGTATATTTCAGAATAAATTTGAAAACTCTTCGTAAAAGAATTTGGTTTAAGACTGTCGGTTATAAATTTGTAGATATTCACAACTTAATGCAGAATATTACATTAGTATAATAATCGTATTATCACAATCCTAAAAACAAAAATATGGACCATTCTAGTTATCCAATATTTTTCGTGCAGAAATAACCATGAAGCTTATTTGCAAAGCAGAATAAATTACATTTATAAATTCTCTCTAGAGCTCTGGGCTTTTCTGCATAAGCTTTTCTCCAAGTGCAAAACTTTTTTCCCCTCAATATTTACATGTTTAAACCTAAGCTAAAATAATTCTACCGTAAGAGTTTATCTGGCAGCATAAGTTCTTTTAAATTATTTCATAATAATACAATTTGGCAGCAAAGAAGGTTAAACCCTGTTCTGATTTAATACATTTTAAAATATATTTTGTCAAGATAACTTATAAACATTAAAGATGGAACAAAGAATGTAGAACTATTCAAAGAGTATTTTTTTCATTTCTGTGGTATGGCATGAAGGTACCAGCTGTAGGACATCAGCTTCGACAATAAACCATGTAAGTAAAACATTTTTTAAAAAAAACCAATACATCTGCAAAGAATCACATCAGCATTGAAGAAGAATTGCATCACTTATGCAAACAGCAGCAACAATCATTTATTTGCTTTAGTAGATGTTCACAAGTGGATGATATTGCTATTAAATAACGCGTTATACAGTTTACAAATTCATATGTCACCCAGTAGGTATTAATTAGTCTATAACTTAATATTTTTAGGCAAATTACAGTTCAGTGCTATTGGTATTCATCATTATTGTATTAGAACTACTAAAATTTTAAAAATATATTGAGCTTAATGCTATGGTTGGGTCATTAGAAAGTATGCAATTTATGCCTAGGTATATCCTATTATAGAAGATTTAATCTAGAATTTTGTTTGATTACTTATTAATTTGTTGAATCACCATTGGGGGCAAAGCTCAGGAATATTGAATATGCTCTACATTTATGGTAAAGACATTAATGACCTCTGATACACCCACCACTACTACACTAACTTCTTTTTTTTAAATCGTACATTGTGTAGTGACATGAAAATGAGTAAACCATCACCATTTCAAAAAATGAAATGTGTAGTATTTAACGCCCGCTTTTACTACCTACGGCACCGCAGGCAGTGACACTGATGGTTCATGAGATGAATATGGAGCACCGGTGGAATGAGATGGTGGGGGATGCCAGAGGTCCTGGAGAAAACCCGCCCCGGCGCCGTGTTGTCCACCACAAATCTCACTTTGCGGTTGCCTGGGATTGAACCCGGGCCGCCTTGGTGAGAGCCAAGCGGTCTAACCACTGAGCCACGGCGCTGCCATCACCATTTCAAGCATCAACCTCAGAAAACAGCATAGTAGGTCAACATCATGGAAATTAAATTGTCATATGCAACCCTCTCCAATTATTGAAAATTTACCTGTTGAATGAAATATTAAAGAATTCTTCCACATTATGCGGGAAGTACATAAGTATGTAAAAAGGACTGTAAATATTTCTTGAAGATTATTGTTAATTGGGATTACCTAATAGTTTCAAGTACCATGGAAGGTTATTTTTATTGCAGAAAGGTAACGAACATCATTTCAGGAACAGTTTTAAGCTGTTCGCTAGTATATGCAGATTGCCTCGCACTGTGAACATGCACAACAAGGTTTGTTGTTAAGTTATAATATTTTTACTGCAGCACAATAGCCATACAAAGAAAGCTAGCCCGCCTCGGTAGCGTAGATGGTAGCATGTCTGCCTCACGTTCAAGAGGTCCCGAGTTCGAATCTCGGTCAGGGTGAGTTACCTGGATAAGTTTTTTCCGGGTTTTTCCCTTATCCTAAAAGACAAATGTCGGATAACTTTAAGCTCCATGGACCCTGGGCCCATTTGAGCATCATTTCACCCATTCCATTCATTGTCCGATATGACTTAAAAAGTTAAAGGGCATAAATTACAAAAAAAAAAAAAAAAAAAAAAAAAAAAAAGCTAAACTACATTATTGAGATTGTGCATACGCGTGACCTTTAATTGGTTTTATTCTTTTGCTGCAGAGTCCTAAGTGATAGCATTAACATATCTGTCCATATTTTTGCATTCATACATCTCCGTTGATTCATCGTGATGGCCATGTACTGCCAGTCTTATAAGCATGTGCGTAATCTCAAAGTTGGATGTTATCCATGTCCAGTGTGTCATAGTCCCTCTTCCAAAATTCTTGGGATATTTCTTCACTTGTATTCAGTGATTTTTGTAGCTTCTCTGATGCTCTAGAGTTTAAATTATAATAATTATCTGTAAGATAGCTTAAAGAAGAATATTTGTATTCACCTATAGGGAGTGAAAATAGGCAAAATATACTGTGCCTGGGCCTTTTGTTTTAAGCAGGTGTTTTCAAGTTTTTCTTAACCCAAATACGTTTTTTAATTTAAAGCAGGCCGGGCTAAGCTTTGGTAATGTGATTCTTACTTTTTCTTCAATTGAGCTCTTCATCAATCCCCTAACACTGCATTAGGTGATACTACTAGCTGAAGAAGAAGAGCTCATAATCTATTTGGAGCCCAAGAAATATATCGGATACTTTATGATTCTGTATACAATTGTTAATTCCATTACCTACTTACACTTTCTCTTAAATTGAATAAAGTTTAATTCAAAAGAAAATTGTAGTCAGTTTTTAATACTCCGCCACTAACATTTTTATTTCTTAAGGTGTAGAGTAAGTGAAGGAGTGTTAAAATCTGACTACAAATAGTTTTTCCAATTAATTTGGACTTCACTATTATTAAATTCCTCCAAACATGCATAAACGAATAAAGTTTGTTCTATCATAGTTTAATGATGGCTTATTATTTCAAACCAAATGATGAGCTGTTCAAATGCTTTATTAACAGTATTTCTTAGTTGCTGACGTGACTTCAGATATAAGTATAGTAGTGTCATCTGCAAAGAGCACAGCTGTAAATTCCATGCTAAGATTGTATGGCAAGTAGCTTATAAATATTAAGAATAATAATTCAGGACTTTGTGGGATACCTTTAATAGTATCTGGTTTTGTATCAACCATTTATCCTGGTTTTCTAGATTCTGTTTGTTAAGTAAGAGCTGAACCGGTTTAAAGAAATCTCATTGAAACTTAACATTTTAATTTGTGCAGCAAGAGGTTGTAAACTGTACCGTCAAATGCTTTAGCTAAATTACAAAATGTTCCAAATGGGACTTCTTTTTTATCCAAAGCTAAAAGCTGTAACTATAGCTGTGGTCGCTATAGCATATGTCTCTAGTGTTCCCCCACGTAGAGGGTCACAGGTTTGAGTCATGCCTTGGGCATGGGTGTTTGTGTATAGTATGTGTGTTAAAAGTACAGTAATCAAACGGAAACAAAAAAATGGTAAAATAAGTAATAGAAAAATATATAAATATATATCTTTAGATAAAACATTCAGAAGTTAACATGTGTCACATTTTCAATGGTCATCTCTTTTCTAAATCCGAACTGAGATAATGTACAAATGTTATTTAACTCCATGTCTCATAATCTGATGGTGTACCACTTTCTAAACTACTTTAGAAAAGGCTGTCAGGAGCGAGATGGGCCTAAACTTAAAGTCTGGCTTTTGTCTCTATTTTTGAATAGATATTTAACAATTCTGTGTTTCATTTTTTTCTGGAAATGTCCCCGAAAAAGAGAATGCCGCATGACAGAGGAGCTTACTCAACTCTGGCAAGCAGTATTTTAATAATCTGGTACTTAACTCCTTCCAACCATAAGAGGTTTTGCCATTTAGTGAACTAACAATCTTTTCCATCTCTCTGAAACTTATGAAAATCATTTCAAATTTACAGTTAATTTTAGGATATGCATTTTTTAGGATTCTATGTGCAGTTAAGTCTGTGTCAGATCTTTTTGTTGTACTTTTTGCTGCATTAAGGAAATATGTGTTAAAAACATTAGCTGTTGCATAGTAATTACTGATTTTTTTTTTTTCTTCCAGAAGGTATATGATCAATATTACAGCTTGAATTACTTCTCCCCGTTTCAGTTTTTATTATATTCCACACTGTTTTAAATTAATTTTTGGATTCATCAATAGCTAGTGAGCGATACCTTTCAGTTTCATTAATTACTCTGTTAAGTATTTCACAATGTTTTGTATAGTATGCTTTAATATTAGTCATTACTTGTGTAGTACAGTAGGAACAAACTTGTTCTATTACTGCTTATTGTACAACTTGCACATAGAAAATTAAATTTATGTTATATAAATTAAGGGGATTAAGGTAAAAGAATATATTAATCCATAATAAGAACATAAGCATTTATGTTCCAGTTTACTGATTAACAGCATAAAAATCAGTTTTGGGCCTGTTGTTCTGTGCTACTAGAGCATACAACAGTAATTGATTTACCCTTGTATATCTCACAGCCAACTTAAAACTTATCAAGCTTCATATACTTGAAAAATAAAATATATAAGAATAACTTGGGTGTCTAAAGAACTATAAAAACAGTGTGAAAAGAGAAAAAATAGCAATTTTACAAGAAGAATTAATGTTAATAGGTACAAAGTTTGTTAAAAGATCAGAAATGTGTGGTGGCGTAAGATATATTTTTGAATGTATCTAATGTGAAGAAGGTAGGACTTTATTTTAATATCTGAGCTGTCCATGCACTTTAATTGAAGCGTTATGTGCAAGCGGCTATGTTTGTCAACAGCTGCCTAGCACAATGCACAAATAAAGGCAATTAGGAATTGATGGAACTTTAATCGTTCTTCCACACTAGCCGTGTGTAGGCTAAGATTTGGATAGAGTCGGACTGAAAAATTCAATGCCATGGCCAATGTGCCGTCATGACATTAAATTCTTCAACTGACTTGTATGTTTCCTGGTAAACCTTTAGTGGTTCTCATATACAATGAGATATGCACCTTTTGTAGTTATTTACTATGTTGTACTTAAGTGCCAGGCTTTATAGTTACCACTATCTATCCAAAACTTAGCCTACACACAGCCAGTGTGGAAGAACGATTAAATTTCCAATTAACCTAATATTTTAATTTAATTAACCTAGGTTTCACATAGTAAAATATGACTTGTTGCATTCATGCAAATTTACCTACTGATTTACTGCGTAGGCTTCGGCGGCTGGTGTCTATAGAAATAAAGTCTTCCGAGGAAGGCCTGGTCTTGGTTGTTTGCTGATGCCAATGTTTCTTCCCCGGAAGACTATTACTATTACCTACTGATTGTTCTGCAAACTATGCTCACGAAAACTTATTTTTATATCTTTTTCTTTGACCTCCTTTCACAGATTAGGTCATTGACTTCCTGGTCATTAAGAAAAACCTTCATAAAATATTTTTTGTAATACAAGAATAAACTACGCTAAAGGGATAGTCAGATTTTTAATATAAGTGGATCACTGTGACGTGGTTTTAAAATTTCTCACTCTTTGCATGATCATGGAAAGAAAAAACCAGAAATAGGTATGAACTTACCATTTGAAAATTAAAACCAGTTCAAACAATTTCCCAGGAATAGTTTACTTTACAAAAATGTTATTTGACATATACTACTACTCATCAATTTCAGTTATAATCATGGTTAAAGGCTTATTTCAAATAAGGATGTTTATTATTGCTTAATAGGTACGGCTTGGAGAAAAAATGTAAATTATAGGATAATACTCTAAACTTTAGTCTCCTCAAAATATCCTCTCTAAGTATATCGAGATTTAACTGTATTGGAACACCACAGTGAAGCGAAAAATTATTAAATTTTAGATGAGTCGTATTTTTTACACTTGAGTCGCATAAGAGCCATAGATGCAAACGATGATTTGCGAAACATGTCCTCAAAATAGGTATGAAAGTGAAGCAGATGTGTAAAAAATACGACTCATCTAAAATTTAATAATCCTCTCTAAGCTTTGTTTACTGCAGTATATATTCTAGAATATATGCATTAATGATTCCATTTATCTTGTAAGACTTTCTGCAAATGAGATTTATTTGGAAGTTTCTCTTGAGAAACTGCATGGTCTAAATGATCCTATAACAACTCCATTGAATTGAGGTGGCCAAATTATGGTTTTTAAACCATCTTGCTGCTCCTGTTTGACATGCTTTGGGAAATATTGGGGTTATCACCCTGCTATAAGACAACCTCACCCTATTAAACATGTTTTATTTGATATAACGGAACATGTGACGAAATCATATCCTCTTTCTTCTATTTTATTGCTTTTATTCCATATAGTTTTCAATTTTTACACGTTCTGCAATAGAGCCCCTATTGAAATACCCTCAAATCATCAAGGAACCTCCTCCATGATTTAACAGTTGGCTCGTTGTACTGAGAAAGTATACACTCTCATGCACAGTGACAAACAAATGACCAATGCTAGAACTAAACAATTGGAACCGACTTTCAGAACGTTCTTTCCACTCTTCATATATCCAATTTCTTTGCTGTTTTGTCCAGACTAGATATTTATTTTTGTTAATAAGACAGTGGTTGTTCCTTAGCTGTGATGTCCATTTAGCCCCACTCCACAGTGTCGTTCCTTGGTGGCTGAAACTTATATTTTTATATCGAGATTTAACTGTATTGGAACACCACAGTGAAGCGAAAAATTATTAATTTTTAGATGAGTCGTATTTATTACACATCTGCTTCACTTTCGTACCTATTTTGAGGACAGTTTCGCAAATCATCGTTTGCATCTACGGCTCTTATGCGACTAAAGCTTGATCCAGCGGTGTGGTTAATTCTGGGGTTGCTGCTGCCATCTGTTGATTTAGTGATGAACTTAAATGTGGGATTCTCTTCTGGCAGGATTTCAAAGTTCATTAGTTGGTTTTTATGTTTTTCTATGTATATCCTCTCCCATATGACGAGTTCACTATGTTTTTGTACGTATTTTAGTAATTCTGTGTTATCTTCAATTTCATGATTTTCAGACCAGAAATGAGCTGCTATTGCGGACTTATCAATATTTTTGTATCTTAAGTGCCTGAAGTGTTCTTTCTTTCTAGTGCCTATGTTTCTTTTTGTCCTCCCTATGTAAATTTTTTCACAGTCTTTACACTTAATCTTGTAAATGCCTGACTTTTCCTCTGGTTTTATCTTATCAGTATTATTACTGTGAAGTAGGTTTTTAATGTTGTAATTGTTTTTTGGTGCCAATGTTATATTGTATTTCTTGAATATTTTTTGGAACTTTTTTGTGGCCCAGGGGTGGTAAGTAAATTTAGCAAATCTAATTTCTTGTTTTATTGGTGTGAGAGCTGTGATCTGTTTTAATCTCTTTTGAAGTTTGAATGATTTTAGTTTTTTATCTACAAGGTTTTTTCCATATCCATTTTTAATTGCAGTTTTTAAGATTTGATGGTATTCGTTTTGATATTCTTGCTGGCTGAGAGATAGATTTACTAATCATGTGTGAGACTGTTGATGGTTGCATGTTTGTGTGGAATTGGGTTGAAACTATTTGCTTTGATGTAATTATCTGTGTGTGTTGCTTTTCTATGGATGCCAAATTCTAGTTTTTCATTGCTTTTTTTGATTTTAAGGTCTAAAAAAGGTAGAGTACAGTCCTCTTCAGTTTCCACTGTGAATTGTATGCTGGGTTCTTGCAGGTTGAGTAGTTTCAAAGCATCATCTATTTGTTTGTAGGGCACTATTGCAAAGATGTCGTCTACGTATCTGTACCATGTTTTAAACATATGAGGGAAGGCTTTAGTTATATGTGTTTCGAAAAAGCTCATGTATAGATTGGCCAAAAATGGTGATAGCGGGCTTCCCATAGCTAGTCCTGAAATTTGTTTATAATATTTTCCATCGAAGACAAAATAATTTTGATGTACACATATTTCAGTCATTGCCAAATATTCTTCTATTGCATTGGCATCTAGGTTTATAGAATTTAGCCATTTTTTCAGTTGAATCAAAAGTTTGTCTAATGGAATGCTAGGGAAGAGGGAGCGGACATCAAAGGATACTAAAGTGTCATGAGGTTTTAGTTTAAGATTTTGAATTTTTTCTACCAGTCCATACTCTGAGCACAATTCCATACTCTGATCATAAAAAACTCTTTAGACCTGGTAGAAAAATTCAAAATCTTAAACTAAAACCTCATGACACTTTAGTATCCTTTGATGTCCGCTCCCTCTTCCCTAGCATTCCATTAGACAAACTTTTGATTCAACTGAAAAAATGGCTAAATTCTATAAACCTAGATGCCAATGCAATAGAAGAATATTTGGCAATGACTGAAATATGTGTACATCAAAATTATTTTGTCTTCGATGGAAAATATTATAAACAAATTTCAGGACTAGCTATGGGAAGTCCGCTATCACCATTTTTGGCCAATTTATACATGAGCTTTTTCGAAACACATATAACTAAAGCCTTCCCTCATATGTTTAAAACATGGTACAGATACGTAGACGACATCTTTGCAATAGTGCCCTACAAACAAATAGATGATGCTTTGAAACTACTCAACCTGCAAGAACCCAGCATACAATTCACAGTGGAAACTGAAGAGGACTGTACTCTACCATTTTTAGACCTTAAAATCAAAAAAAGCAATGAAAAACTAGAATTTGGCATCCATAGAAAAGCAACACACACAGATAATTACATCAAAGCAAATAGTTTCAACCCAATTCCACACAAACATGCAACCATCAACAGTCTCACACATAGATTAGTAAATCTACCTCTCAGCCAGCAAGAATATCAAAACGAATACCATCAAATCTTAAAAACTGCAATTAAAAATGGATATGGAAAAAACCTTGTAGATAAAAAACTAAAATCATTCAAACTTCAAAAGAGATTAAAACAGATCACAGCTCTCACACCAATAAAACAAGAAATTAGATTTGCTAAATTTACTTACCACCCCTGGGCCACAAAAAAGTTCCAAAAAATATTCAAGAAATACAATATAACATTGGCACCAAAAAACCATTACAACATTAAAAACCTACTTCACAGTAAT
The DNA here is from genome assembly GCA_030765055.1 of Mantis religiosa. Classification (NCBI taxonomy): domain Eukaryota; kingdom Metazoa; phylum Arthropoda; class Insecta; order Mantodea; family Mantidae; genus Mantis; species Mantis religiosa. Next base: position 132,261,002 of record CM060949.1, on the reverse strand, counting down.
AATACTGATAAGATAAAACCAGAGGAAAAGTCAGGCATTTACAAGATTAAGTGTAAAGACTGTGAAAAAATTTACATAGGGAGGACAAAAAGAAACATAGGCATTAGAAAGAAAGAACACTTCAGGCACTTAAGATACAAAAATATTGATAAGTCTGCAATAGCAGCTCATTTCTGGTCTGAAAATCATGAAATTGAAGATAACACAGAATTACTAAAATACGTACAAAAACATAGTGAACTCGTCATATGGGAGAGGATATACATAGAAAAACATAAAAACCAACTAATGAACTTTGAAATCCTGCCAGAAGAGAATCCCACATTTAAGTTCATCACTAAATCAACAGATGGCAGCAGCAACCCCAGAATTAACCACACCGCTGGATCAAGTTTTAGTCGCATAAGAGCCGTAGATGCAAACAATGATTTGCGAAACATATTCTCAAAATAGGTACGAAAGTGAAGCAGATGTGTAATAAATACGACTCATCTAAAAATTAATAATTATATTTTTATGTTTGCTTCCATTAACTCAGAACAGATTTTAAACATTTTTGAATCTATCTCATTTTCTTATGAGTGTGATATATTTTTCTATTTGAAATGAGGTTTTTTTGGGCTACCAAGGTCATGAGCAATCCCTTAGAAAACTGATATCCGTATATCTGGAAATTTTATTGGATACCACCAGAAGATGTTTGTTGCATTAAATTACTTTAACATTGGCAGGTTCTGCCTAATTGCTATAATGGCAGTACATTTTTCTACTAACATTTCTTTCTTTGAAGCCATTCTACTGTGGTTGTTGCTGTCTACACTGTAGCTTTAGGGTACCTCTATGCAAATACAGTTAACGTCAACTTGCACCTTATGCCATCTAGATGATCATGATCTATTAGTGTAGTGACCAAAAGAAACTTACTTGTATGTAACCTACTTCTCATTTTTGTGTCGTGTTGTTCATATGTACACAGGTGATTTCCGAAAATCTTTTTGCATTTTCTGATACTATAGTAAATATTGCATTTCATCCAAAAATTTGATATATTCACCAGATAAACATGTAACAGTGATGTCCAAATTAGTTGATAAAACTATATCAATTATTTATATTTGTGGTATTCAATTATTGTATTCCTTTCAGCAGTGGCTCAACACCACTTCCAAAGGTTGTCCTGATTTCAGTTGTCGCATATATGGCATCCCTACGTATGGCGAAACGTTACAATTGGGTTGAATCTCTAATTCCCCCATGTTTTTTAAAGTATGGAAAGTGCAATCAAATCATTTTCAATTCACAGCATGTAAATATACTAAATATTATCCGGATTACTGCTGCTGCTGCAGCTGCTGCCACCGCCATACTACCACTACTACTGTGTCTATTATTGTTGATATAATTTAATGAACTGTTGATTTTTCTAGCCCTTTTTCTTTCTTATAGTTTAACATCTTTAATCTGGTAGGTCATATTGAATAACGAATGAAATGTTGGTCAAATGAATTCCATAAAGCTTAAAGTTACTTGACATTTGTCATAGAAAAAGGGAAAGGAAGAAGCCTTATCCAGATAACTCACCCTAATACTTTTTTTATTGTAATTTATGTCCTTCAACGTTAAGTCATATTGGACAATGAATGGAATGGGTGAAAAGATGCTCAAATGAGCCCCAGGTCCATAGAGCTTAGAGTTATCCGACAATGGTCTTTCAGGATAAGGAAAAACCCCGGAAAACCCTTATCCAGGTAACTCACCCTGACCAAGATTCGGACTCGGGATCTCTTGAATGTGAGGCAGATGTGCTACCACCACGCTACTGAGGCGGGCTACAAATCCTTTGGACTGACAAGCTAGAATGCTGAACACAAGAGACAGTCCATAGATTTTTTGAATAGTGATTTAGATGTTTTTATGTATTTTATGCCATAGAATGGTTTTCTCCTAATATACTGTGATCTTTGTTAGATGTTTGTTAATGTTGTATCAATAATCCTATTATATTAAAAAAAATTCATTTTGGAATTTCTATCTCCCCTGTGATATTATGCCATATTCCGGAAGTGTAGGTATATATTTGCAGGCTAATCAGTATCCTGCATATAGCTTTTAAAAATATTTGTAAATGATCAAAGAAAGAAAGAAAAACAAATACATCTTCTGGGGTAGCATCTAAAGCTATTAAATTTGGTATTTTGTTGTGAACGTCTTCAGTAGGATATAAAGAGCTAGGCTTGTCGCAAATCAAGAGAAAATATACGTTATGTTGAGGTTCTCATGGTTCTCATATTTCACCATGGCACCCTAATCTGGGCATATTTGAACATCCCTTCTATAAAATTCTGTGATTTCACTTGGCTGAATAATTTTTACACATGCATGTAAACAATAAATTTAAATTACTTTTATACCTTCTCTGTAGTACTATGTTCATTTAATTGCGTAAAGATTGTCAATTTCATATTAGGGATGCATTTAATACACTATCAGTATTCATTGCAGTAGGAGCAAAATTGGCAAACTGGTAATTGAAACATTTTATATTTGGTACTCAGCTCAAAACCTCTCAGTTGTTAACTATAATGTGTACTGGTTGAGTAATTTCAGTTATTACATCGGCCATTTATTTGTCATATGTATTATTTTTAAACTTTTCCATTGCATTAATTACATTCAGCAGTAGCACTTCGCATTTCACATCATAAACTAGATGAGAACATTTTAACAAAGATATTCCACATTAAAAATTAAAAGCCTGTTAGGTTGTTCCCTACACTATTTTGTACTTAGGTTTGGCTCCATCCAGGAAGCTACTGTGCTATCAGCACTGTGTTGCCATAATCCTCTCCTACCTACAAAGCTGGAGGGAGAAAGAAGGAGAATGATACCAAGTGTCACAAAATGGCTTGCCTGAGTAATTCTTATTATAACTTGTTTCTTGAATTATGACATATCATCTTATGTGTTTCCAGCATTACTGTATATGTTGTTAAAAGAAATTAATAATTTTGAAATATATAGTGTTTTTTAAGTTAATTGATAGAAATTAATCATTTCTTCATATTAGCCATATATAGGCTAAGGTCCTGCCATGGCCAGGATTTGAACCACAGATCTCCTGGTTTCCATCAAGTCGCTCTTACCCATTGAGGTACCATGGCCAATGTGCCGTCCTGACATTAAATTCTCCAATTGACTCATTTATCTCAGAAACTATTTGTAGTTGGTTTATTAATACTCGTCACTTACTTGTTTATATTTATGAGAGACTAGTTTCAAAGCCATTTTCAATCTCTTTCCAACTGGCATCTGTTGTTATCTGCTCTCTCTCTGGTGGTGGAACTATGAACTTCTTTGTCAAATTACCTACTGGTGGGATTTCAAAGTTCATTATGCGATCCTTATTTTTCCATATGAATATGTTCTCCCATGTTGTCAATTTATTTTGGACTTGAAACTAGTCTCTCATAAATATAAACAAGTAAGTGACGAGTATTAATAAACCAACTACAAATAGTTTCTGAGTTTAATTTTGACATCACTGTTACTAAATTCTTCCAAACACATTTGACTCATTTATATTTATTTCCTGGTGAACCACTAGGGGCTCTCATATCTGAGATACACTGTTTGTTGCAACTTACTATTATAAGTACTTGAATTCCAGGATTCCAGGCTTCATCATTAAACTCTTATTATTTAAGTTAATTGATGGAAATTGATCATTCTTCACAGTAGCCATATATAGGCTAAGGCTTTTGATAGAGTCAACATGATTGCCATGTTGACTCTATCAAAAACCTTATAATAGAAGTCACCGCAAACGGTGTATCTCGGATACGAGAGTCCCTTGTGGTTTACTGGGATATATATATATATATATATATATATATATGGGTCATGGCTTTGAATTTTTCATGTTGACTATCTATATAGTGTTTTATTTAAGTAGTACTATTGTTTGAAGGGTAACAGTAAATGATAATGCTGTTGCTAGAGGGAGAAAGAAAATTCACTTCACTTAAAAGCACACCAAGGTTACTGAATACTATCAAAAGGTAGTTTTATGGTTCTTACCAATTATTTACCTGTAAGAAAATCATGGAAAATAGTTATCTTACTGCTGGAAAATATTAAAATGCAAATAAAATAAATAATCATTTGAAACAAAGTAAAACCTTAAGCAGTGACATGTGTTCACACAAAACTTGAATATTTGGCCATTATGCACATTTATAAATACATTTCACACATTAATTTGAAATTATTTTGTATATTGTTGGTATAAATTTTATAATTTTGACGGGTGTTTGTTGAACTAAAGAAAGTTGAATGTCTCAAGGTATGACAATTTATGGGTTGTGAATATAGTGACTGGCCATAGTTTAATTACATGTTCTAAGTGGCTGCAACTTCAATGTGTGCAGAATAGATGCCTTCGGGCCATCTGTTCTGTATAGCAATGCTTCCCCTTCACAAAGCCTCATCTCTCCCATATGTTGAAGATCAAATAAGGTGCTGTGCTGCAAACTTTACAGCCAATTGCCACACCATTGAGCACCCTGGTTCTGTCTCTTGGCAATTATTGTCCCAGAGAATGCCGTTTAAAACAATATCAACTTACTCACTTGGCTTAGGGGCATAACCAAAAAGCATTTACAACAGTCCCTAAAACAAAAATTTGGTCCATACAAGAATTTGTCTGGACTTCTAAATTAGATCATTTATTTGAAAGATCTAATCCATCAGCTGACCACAAGGGTCGTTGCAACCACTAAGAAGCTGAAAAATGTTAGCTCCTTTCTTCTTCATACCTCATTTTCACCCACCACCCTGTAAATCCCACATCCCATTACTTCATGGTGAAGCCCAATCTAAGCAGATGCATGCATGGCTCATCTTGGGCTGTCTCTTTCTGCCATCAGTGGCAGCAGCATTACATAAGATAACTTGCATTTCTTAAAAAGCTAAAATGCATATTTTCCTAAGTTTGAGAATAATTTAAGTTTATTATAGTTCTTATTAGATAACATTTCTTCATTTTGAAGAAGTTACTGCCTTGACGTCTCAGAAATGTAATGTTACACAGCTATAATGAAGTGGAATAGAGGCCACTCTGGATTTTAACACATTTCAAAATGCAGTTTGGTAATGTAACTCTGAAATGGATACAAAATTTAATGAGAAATGAAATAACAAGAGAAGTGAATTTATTATAGTTATTAAAAATATTGTCTATGTCTAATTTTGATGTAACAACATTGAGGATGTGTGTTAAAATTGCCTGGTAATTCTTATAAAAGAATATTTATATCTTCACTATTTTTGCTAGCATACTTTAATTGAAAATGAGTGGGCCGTAGGCAACAAAAACCAAAATAAAAGAAAATTAAGAAATATTACTATGCTATTTTAAGAGTTAGCAGGGCCACCTGACTGCTTGACTCTTATTCAAGGCTGCCCAGGTTCAATCCCAGGCAACTGCATGTAAGATTTGTGGTGGACAACACGGTGCCTTGGTGAGTTTAATCTGGGATCTCCTGCCATCCCTGCCATCATTCCACCAGTTTCTCCATTATCATCTTTCCTTTCATCCACTTTACCCTCATTCCATTCATCTATTTCTCTCACTCTGATACCAGACATCGGGCTGATCACCCCTCCTGGATTTCTCTCTCTGATCCAGAGTTGCGGTTTCTCAACCTGATGCCTAATGACATAAGGGGTAGAGGACCAAGAATCCCCTAACACTACAATAGTGGTATAACTAGGGAAGTTAAAAAAGAGAAGATAACAGTGCTGCAGAAAAAAAAGCTCTGAGCAGAAAAGGCCTGTTGTTGTGGTAACAGTGGCTGTGTTACTTGTATTATCTTTGCTATAATCCATCTATTCTCTCTTGGAACCTGAAATGTCTTGCTCCTGAGAGCAAGATTGTTGTATGACTACTACAGATGTTCAGTAAACAGTGCCTCCTTTGGTAATGAGCTTTTATTATAATAAAAGTCAGCTGTATGTGTAAAACAAAAGAACAAAACATGATAAATTGCTCATGTATAACAGTAACTAATATTATGTGAAGCAACAAAAGACATTTAAAGCCAAACTGGTTTGCATGAAAGAGAACTGGTAAGATATTGTGAAATACACAAGGTGATTGAAGCTAGTAGCCAGGTTTTATCCTTGATGTACAGTATACTGATATCTACACTCATCTATCTTCACAAATATTTATTCACTCTCCTGCTATTCACTGTGTATGTCTTATTACTTGTAATTTTTAGTTTCTCAATTGGTCTCAGTCTACCTTTAAAGTTATTCCAAGATTTCATGGAAATATATGTCTTGAGATTCTAAATCTCCTCTCCCCAATAGAAGAATTTCTAGAAAAAAGTCTGGTATACATAAGAAATCTGTTAAACACCAAACTTCAGAGGTTATTCCCAGAAAATTCAAGGAACATATTTCATTTGTCACGAACATATCATAAGCATGTGTTATTTTATTCAAAATCATTAGAATTGCATAAAATAGTTTTTTCAAAAATTGTTTCATATAAAGACTAGTTTGGTGAGGATGAAAATCTTTGTAAATTATCAGTATTTAACTGAGTTTTTATTTTTGAGCTATGTTGTTCAGACAAATGGACAGATATGCACACACATGCAGTTTGCCATGGTAAGGGAAAAAAAAGGCCCAGGGAAAAAGACATAAGTGTCTAGGAAATTGCTGATTAGACACGGTTCTGATACCCTGCCCAGCACTGGTTTGACACTCAGGAGAATTCAGTTATGTCCATTCAACAACATCTGGCCAAGATCTGAAACCTTCTACTTTTGTGAAGAACGTCCTCTCTGTTTTAGTATATCCAGTAAATTCTACTTGTGTACTTAACATTGTCAGATTGCAGCCTTACATGTGTGACTTAAATACTATTGAGTGTGCTTGGCCCAAAGTAAAATATTATTTGAAAAAACTACTTGTGGTCGGTTTGTAATACTCCAACACTTAAATTTTTATTTTTTGAGTGACTAATTTTGGAAGCTCTTGCTTCCATTTTCAACCTCAAAGGTCAATCATCTTGTTGTGTGCTGTCTTCTATGAACTTCATCAAATTATCAACTGATGGGATTTCAAAGTTCATTACTCAGTCCTTATTTAAAAACATCAAATTGAAACTGGAAGATAAGTCAACAATAGCATTTCACTTTTGGAATGAAAACCGTGACTTTGACCAAAATCCAAAATTATTAAGAGGGGTGATAAATAAAAAAAACTGACATGGGAGTACATCTTAATATGAAAAAATGACGGAGTAATGAACTTTGAAATCCCACTGGATGATAATTTGATAAAAAAGTTCATAGTTTCACTGCGAGAGAAGACAGCAGACAATGACATATGTTAGTCAGACCTTCGAGGTTGAAAATGGAAGCAACAGCTTCCTAAACTAGTTCCTCATAAAATAAAAATGTAACTAAGTTTAAAAACCGAATACAAATAGTTTTTTCAATTAATTTGTACGTCACTGTTACTAAATTTCTTCAAACACACATAAGTAAAATATTACGTTTAGTAACATAATGTTTCAGGTGACATATCATGACTTAAAGAATTGGCAATGCAAGGAATCAGAGCACGACAGCAGAAGATTGGGAGGGCTTCAGTAGCCATGTTGAGGAAACTGAACAGGATTACTGGGACAGTGATGGGATCGTTTCAGATGTGATCAATGCCATTATCATCAAGGTCCCAAATGATAACATTTCTTCCATCAGCAGCACTAGTAAACCTAAAGAAGACATTTCTGATTCTTAACTTGCCCAACTCTTGCACTTATTCACATTGTATTATAATTATTTTATTTTTCCACACTTAGTTTCATATGCCAGTAGGGGGAATGTTTTTTGAATGGTTATGCTCCTTGTGAAACATATGTTCTCAATCACACACCTGCACTGACCTTTTCGCACTATTTTGAAACAGATAAGGCTAGCACATTTATCAGGAACTTTCCTTCTTTTGGTGAACGGTACTTTTTCTAAAAAAAATTTCAGTTTATTCAGGTGATTTCAATGCATGTATCAGATTTTTGGATGGGTTGCAAAGCCTTCTATACTATGTTCAAGGTAGATGAAGTAAAGGAGGAAATTTCCATGTTTTCAAGATGCTTTAAGAGATCAGCAGCAGCATCACAATTTAAACTGGTGAAATCTGATGTAACAGCACATATAGTGCTAAAAAAGGTTATGTAACCTTGTAACTGTGGCGGCCAGGGTATTGGACCATCGCCCCCAATCCATCTATTAGGAAATGTTTTCTTCGGCAACTCTCTCTCATTTAATCCCCATGTGGTGTTTGCTCCGTCCTACTGGAGTATCGCCATGGATTGCAGGTCATTAACTTGCTGTACAACGAAAAGTAGTAACATGTCCAGGTGAATATTAGCTGTTACTGAGCTATCAATAATGTCCAGTGCAAAAGCAATACAGTAGGGGTGGTCATCTGGCTTCACAGCTTGTGTTATCTGAACTTTATAAGCATACACATGAAGTCAGTTATGTAACACTTAATGCACTGTGAACCGTGAAATTCTGAGTTTAAGAGAAGGGCTTTTTTGAAATGCTTACTACACAATGTCAATGCTCGCTTCTGTTACGCATGAATGTTCTGAGTATGGTCGGGAGGCTACATGTCCAGTCTCCTTAAAGTTTGCGTACCAATCAATGATAGATTTGTAATGAGGTGGTGCCCATCCATTTTCCCTCCTAAACCTCATCTGAACAGTAATAGGTGACTGTGTTTCATAGTACCATAAATAACATTGTGTGTTCTCCTGATTTGATGGCATGTTAGATTATACCAGAAACAAACAGAATAAAAAAAATGGGAGCTTGTCTGTCATCTGCCACAAACCACACAACTCTAGCTGTAATAGTTTTTATTCTATAGGGAGTTGTAATATTGGAAAGACTTTATGGACACCCTATTTCAATCAAAATCACTAGATGCCTCTTTGATAAAACTTGGAAAATTGTTCAATCTAATGTTCAGTGAATTTTTGGTTTTAGGGAAATGTCATTCCCTGGTACCTTGTACAGTGCTGTACTCAGTTGTGGGATTTAATAAGCCTGCAATTTTTTGTTTTTGAATTAATGCTTCACAAACACATGGAAACTTAGAAAACTTCTGTTTTAGGAACAAGTTTAGCTGCCCTCAAAATGTACATTTCGGTTAAAAAACAAAATGAAATTCATATATGGAATGCTATACTTCATATCCGTACCCTAGCTAAGTGGTGGAGAAGATGATACGTAATGCTACTTAGTTGTCAGCTAGATGTTGCAATTCCACGGGGAATGATACAGCTTGTAGTTCTGCTTTCAGTCACAATACTTATTTTGGCAGAATCTGTTATATTGAATAATATGACGGTGGGGATAAGAGTGATGGCTAAGCAATTGGATAAATATGGGGAGAACTGATATACCAAGCGTAGCTTAGTCAATCATAAATCCCACCAAAATTCTGAGCTATAACCAGGTTGCTTTAGTTAAAAGTGTAGTTAAAGGCAGTCATGATTTCCTTTTTGCTTCTTTCATTTTAACATTAATAGTATTACTTTGTCGCATATGTCTTCGCATTCATTGTAGCTCTGAGCTATGAAACTTGTTGCCAAATTGATTGAGTCGTTTTCCTCTGTCTCTGTACATAGCATCATTTTATATATATATATATATATATATATATATATATATATATATATATATATATACTATTTGTACATTCTTTTGGTTAAGATGTTAGCATTTCTTATATGCGTCTTAGTATTGCAACATGTTTAGGTATTTATCTAACAATCTTATACAAGTCAATTTTTGAGAGAAAACTTATTAAAAAGAATGCTACATACAGTTGTATGAGCCTTTACTCGCATCAAAAACACTTTTTAAACCAATTCTCGAACTGTATAAACACTTAAGCTCCACTTACTTTTTAAATTAGGACAAGTTTCAAGGACACCGCGTCCCCATCCTCGCATGTTCTCTCAGATACAGGTCAATGGTGCTAAGAATTTCTGTATATTTATTCTTCTGCCTGCTGTTATCTACTCATTGTTTTCATAACAAATCGACAATCATCTGTTTGAGTTGCCATGTTTATACAACCCGAAAGCTTTGTTTCACTTCATTGTCTAAATGATAAATAATTCAGCTTTGTTTACCTATGCTGATTTAAATTTTTGAGTTTATCATTCCCGTAGAACTCTAGCTTCAGTGATTTGTTTTCACTCAAGCCAGGAAGAGAGAGAGCTCTTATTTTATAATTTTCTCTCCTGATGAAGCGTGAAAGCTTTGGTTAGGTGACTACAATATTAAGTTCTAATTTATTTTCTGAGTTTAAAAAGAAGAAAAATTTTAAAGGTGATTTTGTGTGATTGATAATTTACTTGGCATATACATACAGAGAAATAAATGCCTAGGATTCACAGCTAGATGCAGTCCTCTGAAACATCTTTGATCCGCTCCACACTTTTTAGAGGTAAACAGTTGTCTATTTTACTCAAGGGACATAATGTGCATGAGTTTTACATTGTCCTTGGTTTTTGGTGATTGAAGTGATTTTTCATAGTCTCATTGAGACTTAAAATAACTGTATTCTATGTTGTAAACTGTTGTAACAGTCAAAATATTGCTTTATGCCATAGCTATAGAAACTGTAATTCAAAAACAAACTCATCATTTGTAAATAGTTTTATTTACCCTCTGAATATAACGGTTGGACATGTCAAATTTACTTATATGAACTTATTCTCAGTATGTTAGTTGAAAAACTATTTGTAGTCATTTTTAACACTTTGTCACATTTTTATATTATTGATGGACTGTTTCGGAAGCCGTTGTGTTCATTATCAGCCTTGAAGGTCCAACTGTGTGTTGTTGTCATGTGCTCTCTCCTCTCTGGTGGTGGAACTGTGAATCTCTTTTTCATAGGTCCACCGCCAGAGAGAAGAGAGCAGATAACAACAGATGATAGAACTCAAACGTCCTCCTAAATTAAGCCATATCAGACAATGAATGATTTTTTTTTTTTTTTTTTTGTGTAATTTACGTCCTCCAAAGCTAAGTCATATCGGACGATGAATGGAATGGGTGAAATGATGTTCATAAGAGCTCAAGAACCCAGAACTTAAGAGTTACATGAAATTCATCTTTCAGAATAAGGAAAAACCTCGGAAAAGAGCCTTCCTTGGAATGTGAGGTAGATACCTACCCCTACTTCACAGACAGGCTGGTATAGCTGCATTTACTTTGTTACTATTTTTACAGCTCTTTTTTAATTAAAAATTTATCCAGACTGTTATTTTAAAATTAATAGCATGTTCAAACTAGCATAGTGCTAGAAAAAGCTATAAATAGTTGATTTTTAAAGCCCAATCACTTACATCTTTATTGTTTGAGGGACTAGTTTTGGGAGCTGTTCCTTCTATTTTCAACTTCAAAGGTACGACTATTGTCTGTTGTTGTTGTCTGCTGTCTTCTCTCTGGTTGTGGAATTATGAACTTCTTTATCAAATTATCAACTGGTGGGATTTCAAAGTTCATTACTCAGTCTTTATTTTTCCATATTAAGATATTCTCCCATGTTGTCAATTTGTTTTGGTTTATCATACCTTTTAATAATTTTGAATTTGGGTCAAGAATGTGGTTTTTGTTCCAAAAGTGAAAAGCTATTGCTGACTTCTTTCTTTTTCAATTTGATTTTTCTAAAATACTCTTTCACTCTGGCTTTTAGGTATCTTTTAGTTTGCCCTATGTAGCATTTATCACAATCCTTCCAGATCTATTGATTGGTAAAATTTCATTTTTTGGTTTTGAACAGATACCAAGTATCTGTTTTTGGATGCCAATATGATATTTTGTTCTTTAAAGTTTGTTTTGAATTTCTTAAGTACTTTTGAGTGGTAATTCTTAGCATGCTTGGAAGGGAAGTAAAGCTGGTGATCCCTGTCATAGATGTATGGTACATAGAAGAAGCTCAAGTCTGATAAAGAGGCCTCTTGACATGCCCATTATATAGGTATAATGGAACACTTGAGAACCAGAGCATCTGTAAATTAAAAAAAAAAAAAAAAAACCTCCTACATCCCCATTCTTCACTGTATCTCAACAAAATATCTAATGAAATCATCTTTAGACATTAAACTTCAATAAATGAATTATATAAAAAGATAAGCTTTTATGAGGATAATTTGTAGATGTAATATAAAGATAAACTATGGGTAGTGGTAAAGAAAGTCATGCAAATGTAACACATTCAAATTTTGATTTTTTATCTATTTGTTATCCAGTAGAGCTTTTGATATCTGCTAGATTTATTGTAATTAAAGTGTTCTTTGCATTTTTGCACCATTTTAAGTGTAAAATATTCAAAATAAATAAAGTGTGTATTATATTCAATATAAATATTGGCCAGCCAGCAAAAAGATGGATTCAACAAATAAAAGAGCCACAGTGGCTTAAAGCCTATAGCTTGAATAATAATAATAATAATAATAATAATAATAATAATAATAATAATAATAATAATAATAATAATAATAATAATAATGATGATGATGATAATGATAATAATAATAATAATAATAATAATAATAATAATAATAATAATAATAATAATAATAATAATAATAAGAATAATAAGAATAATAAGAATAATAATAATAATAATAATAATAATAATAATAATAATAATAATAATAATAATAATAATAATAATAATAATAATAATAATAATAATAATAATAATAAAGTGTGTAAAGAACAAAGATTAGAATTATTAAATCGTTTGCATTAATATTGTTTTTTGCAGGTGGTGCAGATAGTAACAAAGGGAAGAGTAAGAAATGGAGGAAAATACTGCAGTTCCCTCACATATCACAGTGCATAGATTTAAAAAATAAAATAGGTAAGTAGAAAATTTCTGCAGCTGTTTTTGGACATTTTTTATTGTATTATTGTTAGCATCTGCTTTTCTAGATGCTTGCATTGAAGTCTGAAGAAGAAGTATTACCTTGCATTACCTCTCTCTTCTGTAAACACAGAAGGGGACAATGAAGGTGGTTTGTTTATCAGTGTACAAGTGTCAACATGTACTTTTCAGGTTTACAGTGAAATTGTAACATGAATAATGGCAATTGTACCTTATGATAGTATATATTGCAGCTGTTTGTCCAATTAGAAGTTAATGACATGTTACTATATGCTTGCTGAACTGCATTGTAACACATACATTTAATCTCAAAAACTATTTGTAGTTGGTTTATTGATACTCGTCACTTATTAATATAAACAAGTGACGAGTATCAATAAACCAACTACAAATAGTTTTTGAGATTAATTTTGACATCACTGTTACTAAATTCCTCCAAACACATATAACATACATTTAACTTTGATCCTTTCATTCATAACCCTCCCTCCCATCTCACTGTGTGTTTGATATGATTGAGGGCTAGATCCTATTACTTCATCATTGCTATGATCCTAGCTATGGCTTTATGATGTCACTTGTTTTAAAGAAAGATAAAGAAATGCAGCCTCACGTGTTGTACTTGTTATTATAGGCATCATTTAGCAAATGTGATAAATTATAATTTGTCATTCTTTCATACATGCCATTGGTAGGATTGTACAATTCAATACCATAGCCAGAATTTCAACCATGGATCCTCCACTTTCCATAAGTTTGCTCAAACCAACTGAGTTATTGCAACATACAAGTACAGCAATAGCCTGAAATTGACTCAAATATTTTTGTAAGGCATAAGGCATTCTGAAATTTTGAGCTAAGATACTCTAGTGGCAAGCAATTATCTCATAAAATATTTTTTTAACTTGGCTATATAATCAACCAGCTCTAAGGTAGTCAAGATAATTAATTGTTCTTTCATGCATACCAAGGTTTGAAAGGTAGAATCAGACTCAGATCAATGCCATACCAAAAATCTCTTTCAAAGAGCAAGAAGGTTTAGTAGTAAATTTCTTCTTTTCATTGTTTTTTATCGCATACATTTTGTTCTCTTTAATATCAGATATTTCAAAAGTCTCTCGTCATTGTCTCACATTTGTAAAATAATTACAAACCATTAGCTGATATTGTCTTCTGAACCATTTCCCCAAATAACTAGAGGTCTCTGAAGTTTTCAGTGCATTCCTGATCATTTACTGGATCATCCTCCATTTCATCCTCCAGTTTCCTTTTACATTTCCTCTTCTGTGCTGCCTTCCCCACTGCTCTGCTGCTTTAAATGCTTTATGTGAAGCCCTAATCCTTTCTCCGTCCAATTTGGACATTGCATTTAATGTATTACAGTCAATTGAACTGCCTATATTTTTAGCACACATCTTATACCATTATTAAATGCTGCTACAGCAACATATGTATACTCCCAAATGAAATGAGTCCTTGTATACATACTCTTAGTCTTGGGGCATCTAGACCTTACAATGCTGTTGATACATTCATTGGGGTTCTGGGTTTGACTATTAATAGACTTTTACAATAACTCTTTATCTGCCAAATCTCTGAATAGAAATTTATAATTTCTAATATTGGGTCAAGTAAAGAATGTTTATCATAATATTTTTTTTCCATTTTTCTTGCCTCAGTTGTATTTGCACCAGCTGTGATTTCCATTCCTTCTGAAGACTAACCATTTCTTAGTAGCATGAAACGATTAAATTACTGATTATAATGCAATCCCATTTTTTTATGCTCCATCTATAAAGTCCCTGGACGTTTTATATCATTGCTCTATAAGTTCACCCTTTACAACGTTTCCAAATCCTGCTTTTGCACTGTTTCAGATCAAAAATCAATAAAAATATGTATTGTATATAGGTTTATATATACATAATTTGTTGAATGCATAATGATTTAATGAGAAAATAGTTTGTGTGACCATACTGAGCAAGTCATTCCAGTCTGCAATCTTTCAGCTCTGCACCATCAGTACCTTTTCAGGAAAGAAATTTACGCAAAGTATAAAATTGAAAGAAGCGAAGAGACAGTGAAGCACAACTTAGCACAAAAGTGAATCGAGAAGATATTGACACACTGCTTCACTCACACTGTTTTTTCACAGGACATGTTTTAAAAGCTTTGGCTCTTATCAGCTGGAACTCGACTAGTGTAAATTGCAGTGGTTTCCTCTTTATCCGTATCGTCAATAGATGGCATGATGTATTTGTCAAAGATGTCCGGTGGTGGAGTTTCAAAATTCATGACTATGAATTCATGACTCTGTTTATTAACAAAAATCGTCCAATTAAATTTTTCCCAATTTCCCAATTATTTAATCTCTCATTCATTCTCAAGTGTATTGGACCCAAATCTAAGTAATAAAATTGATTATGCTGCAATTCCTGTTAAATTGTGTCAAAATTGCTCTTTCATACTAAATAAATCATATCTCGTGTGTATGCCTTTCTCGATTATTATGCATTTAGGCCACAGTACCTTGAGAAGTGTACAATTATGGAATTTTACGGTAGTTTTATGTAATTTTTAATTTTTGCTGGTTAGGCACAGAAAATGGAATTTCAAAGCTATCAAAGAACAACTAGATCTTAAAAGGTTTGATTACCGCTTAAATCTACTGTTGCAATTGTACCTGCCAGAAAATATGTAATAAAATCATTCCTGGAACATTCATCTTGATTAACATGAAGTAGGTGGAAGAATAAAATTGTATAAAAATAGTTTATTGAAGAATAAGTAGAGAAAGTCATGTAAAAGCAATGCATTAGATTTTTGTTGGATGAACATACATCTGAACTTTGTGTTTTTATAAACATATCCTTATCTAACAGGAAAAGTGCTCTTCCTATTCTACAGTGTCAGTGGCATATTTCAACTACTTCCTGTTTCCTGCATGCTTTTTGTGAGCATTCAGAAATGGGCAAGTGTATAAATTTGGAAGTGCAAGTTTTATGGAAATAGTTGATAATGAACCAAGTGATACAGTGTATTGTGATACTAAGGTTACAGCTGCTCCTTCAATTAATTATAATACCTGTGTACACAAAGTGCAGGTACCAGTACCAATTTTTCTAGAAGGAATTCAGTTCTGTAAAGGACTTTGAGGACTTAGCTGTGGATAATGTTAATATTAGCACATATGTAATTCAGGCCATCATTTAATAACATGATGCTGAAATGTTTTAAAGTTCATAATGTAAAGGAAAGTGGTTGTTAAACTTAGTGCTCATTTTCTCAAAATTCATGTTTTTGTTATACTTCTGCATTTTTATCAGAAACCACATATGAAACAAAATTTATTCTGTATATACTGAGATGCCCATCTGCGTGTTAAAATAGTTTATTGGCTTTCCATTGGAACTCTATTTGGAAGGGGGGGAAAAAAAGAAAGAAAATTAAAGCATAATATGACAATATGAAAAAGATAATGACTGTTTTGAAGACTATTTAAATACATTTTTGTTTAGCACTTTGTGACTTTGTGAGGCTGTGCTGTGGCTTTGCAGTTAGACCACTTGACTGTCACCAAGGCAGCCTGGGTTCGATCCCAGGTGACCACATGTGAGATTTGTAGACAACACGCCTCTGGGGCATATTTTCTCTGGGATCTCCGGTTTCCCCTGCCATTCCACCAACTGTTCCATCATCTATCCTTTCATTCATTTTGCTTTCATTCTTTTATCTACTTCTCTCACACCAGGCATTGAACTGATCACCCATCCAGGATTCTCTATTGATCAGTTTCAGTTCCTCAACCCAATTCTAAAGGCATAAGGGATAGAGGAACAAAAATCACCACAGTAGCAGTAAAACTAAGGAAGTTAAAAAAGAAGAAATTGTGACTTTGTTCAGTTTTCCTCTCACTCATTTAGTTCTCATGGTTACTTTACAGATGCAGTCTAATTTAATTTTTCCTGTAACGTCACTTTTCTTTGTAACTTAGCAGCATAATGAAATAGACATAAAGCAACCTTTTCTTACTTCCGCTTCATTTGTGGCGACTTAATAATCCATCACTGTAGGAGCTCTCCTGTACATCTCAACTATAACTGCAGCCTCACTCGGAGAAAGCATTTAATTACCACCACTTTTACTCATGCCAGACATGTGCTCTTTAACTCTTTTCTAATTCACAAACATTTCACATTTATATCTCTTGGAATTTTCCACAGAGTTATGGAATATTCATGAGGCAGTAACTTATCTCTTTGAAAGTGCCTTCGCAATAAACCCAGGCCATAGCTGCTGCATCACACAGCTTCCACCTCAGAGCAGCAAGATAAAGCATTATCCAGTTCCCTAGGGGTTGATAAGAAATCCAGTATGCCACATTGTCGATACAGGTGATTACTTAAAAAGGCTAATGAAGAATGGTGTAGCTCTGTGAGTTATTTTATTTCGTCTTTGCATTAAATAAAAATAATTCATTCCACTAAAAGTATAAATTATGACTTTAATTCATTCATCACATGTGCTACGATGTTCCATTTAGTCCTCGTGGAACTATACAGCCATATGAGCTCACTCGTCAAGAATCCAGCACTGTTTACTGGGTGACCATAGCAGGTTTTTCATGCAGTCACTTCCAGCTTCAGGTACTTATTGGCAAGGTAGTGGTTTTCTCTCAACATAATCGTCACCCTGACATTGTACCATTACTTTTGATCCCGACTGTATAACAGGGACCAGTATATGCTACACAGATGTTGAATTGCACCATCATTTAATCATTTCTTATACTGGTTTAGACATTTTTCTACCATAGTTCTTCTACTGCTTTAATTTCTTTTAACTCCTTTGTAATATCACTTTCAAGTCTCATTATAGCTTTTATTTGAAATTTTACAGCATTGTTTTTGAAACACAGTTTGAATTTCATTTTCTTTATTTCATTCCTCATTTCTGCTTCCAAAGTCTTTATTTCACTCCTCATCTCCATTTTACGTTTCATTTCTATCTCCATTTCAGTATCAAAATCAATGCTAAGTTTGGATTTAATTTTTTCCTTTCATTCTTCATATCTTCCTTTGTGCCTCATTTCAGTTTCAATCGTATTCATTTCTGATTTCATTTCCATCTCCAGCTTCTCCACTTCGGTCAACAAATTAAGTATTTCCTCCACTTAAGTATTTCCTCCCCTTCCTGATAGTATAACTTTGTCAAATTTCACTGTCACTTCACTATAGTGATCTAGTTCAACTTTCATTCTCAGTTACTTACAAGCACTCATTTCAGAATAAAAAAATACTAAGACATAGTATATTTAGGTAGAGTAAATTGATATAAATTTTACCTGGTAATGGTCTTGGGGAATGTTGGTGTAAATTTGCATTTTGAATTTCAGAAATACTAATACATGAATGTCTTTGATGTTTTGTCAGTGATGAAGTAAATTGTGGCAATGGTCAAAATGTAAGTCACCAGCATTCAGAAGCGACTAAAACAAAACTTTGTATACAATGAGTGATAAAGAAAGAACCTCAAATGTTGCAATACTTAACTTCAGGCATGTAATGAAGTTTTGAATGCATATGATCGTCATAATCTGATATACTCTTCCAATATGTTTTATATTGTCTGAAGAAACATATATCACAAGGATTTAATCCTACAGTAATTCCTTATGGAATTTGTGGGATTTCCACTGATTCTTTTTTAAAAAGGGAAGTAGATTTTAATTGTAGTCTTTCACAGTTAGAATCTCTGTAAACAATGTTGTGTATTATTAATTACAGCCATGTGAATTCTGTATTGGGAACAGTTTTTGTCCAGTCTGATCATTAATTATAGCTTCATGGGTGATCAGCCGTGCCAATGTTAAAAATGTAGATTTGTTGTTGTAATTTACATTCTTCAACGCTAAGTCATTTCGGACAGTGAATGGAATGTGTGAAATAATGCTCAAATGAGCCCATTATCCATTGAGTTCAGTTACCCAACATTCGTCTTTTAAGGATAAGGGAAAACCCTGGTAAAACCTTATCTGTGTAACTCACCCTGATCGAGATTCGAACTTGGGACCTCTTGAATGTGAGGCAGACATGATACCATCTATGCTACCGAGGCGGGCGAAAAAATATTACAGGAACAAATGTATCAACAACAACAAATGTAGATCTTTCGGCCATTCCAAGCTTCATGGTTTTTTTCAGGAACTGAATGAAAAAGCTGGCTGACCGTCCCCAATAATACCCTTCATCATGTGGGTAGGGCTTATGTCACCCCAGCCATCGACTGCACAGCAGTCTGCCATTGGTCTGACTGATTCATAGGGAGGATGACATCACAGTTTGTGTTTTCTGCAGTTTGTGTTTTCATCTGGTTGGGGATTCTCCCATCTTGAGTTTTCTGCAGGGTCCTTCACCTGGTTGAAGTTCTCCCATCTTGAGTTTTCTGTGCAGTCCATCATCTAGTCACAATTTTTATTGCAGATATTTTTATGGCTGGAGCCCAATCTGTACTCAATTGAAGTCGCAAATCTCTATTGAAATTCCATGGATGGATTATTAAATTTTAGATGAGTCGCGTTTTTTACACATCTGCTTCACTTTCGTGTGATGGATGGAGTTTGTTACAGGGTTTATGTCGAATCGTATTGATGGATGACGAATTATGCCCCTCGTTGAGGTGACCATTTGGAACAGGGTTGAAGTGGTTTGGGTAGATTCCCAACGTCAATGGGTGATGGAGTAATTATATCCCTCGATGTGGCGACATTTTGGTGGATGGAATAGATGGTTCTTGAAGTCCCAGCTTACCTCGGCGTGACTTCAGTCGGTTGAGCAAGATATCTTCTTTTACAGGGGTGGTACGGCGGAAGGAAATTTTAAGTAAAATGAGTAATCATTTTTCTCTGTATTAAATAATGTAGAAACTTTTATTTCCTTACTTCAATCAACACCAGTTCGAACAAAATGTATGATTCAACATTTATAACACTATTCTTACACAAGATTCACTTGATGTGACGCGTTTATATCTGGATGCGTGCAAGAATCAAAAGTTTTATACGGTTGTTCACTACCGTGTATAATAATTAAATTGTGTGTCTTCTAGCGATGATATTTAATGTAAAGATTATCTAGTTATACTCGATGATTGTTATGAGAATAGACTTATATTCTTCCGCACACAACGGCGTTTAAGAAGAGAATTTTACATCCGTTCACGGTGACTGTTAGGAGAAGAATAATCAGTTCATCTTCTTCTACACATTAGCATTTCGCTAATCGTTCGACCCCCCTAGAGGAATATTGAATATCCTCCATGGCAACGTAAAATCTTTTATATCTGATTGGTCCACGTTTTACGATATACGCGTCACACCAATCCCAAATAAGTTTGTTATTCAACACTTTTGTGACGTCATTTCCACTTACATAGCTTCTCTATGCATGACTCACTCTACTTAACCTCACATAATACAATATTTGAAACTCTTTGGGGACAACATAAAATAACTGTTTCAAGTTTAATCTGGATGGCTTCTTTAGTAAGTCTATCAAAATGTTTGTCCAAATGTTTCAGAACTGAGGTGTCATTAAAATTAATTTTGTAAATGTACTCTATACAATGTTGAACTACAACTGAATATTCTGGTTGAAGGAGTCTGATATGACAATGTTCTTTATACCTCTCCTCAATTGTGCATCTCGTTTGTCCAAGCTACACCTCCCACATTCACAAGCAATGTTATTAAAGAAGTTATCCAGATAAAACTCCATGTATGGTATTTCAGTAGAGATTCACAACTTCATTTCAGTACAGCTTGGACTCCAGCAATAAAATATACCTGCAATAGAAACCCGGACCAGATGATGGACTGTGCAGAAAACTCAAGATGGAAACCCTAACCAAATGACGAACCGTGTAGAAAATGCAAAACATGTCCTTCTGTAGACCAATGGCACAGTGCTATGCAGTCATTGGCTGGGGTGGCACAAGCCCTACCCACATGATGAAGGGTATATATTGGAACGGTCAGCCAACCCTCATACTGGCACACAACAAGAACGTCCGCTGCTGCCTCCCCCCTCTACAGCGACAGCTCCACGGCATTGGCAGGTGGAGTGAGAAGTGGAGGATGGCCGTCAGCTCGCAGAAGAGCTCTGCTCTCATGCTGGCTAAGACCCGTAGCTGGTGACTGGAAGGGGACCTGCGGTTGCGGTGGAGAAGAATCCCCTGGGTTTGATCCGCCAAATACCTGGGAATCCAAGTGGACCGCGGCCTCACTTTCACTCCGCATGTCAGAGCAAAGGCCGGCCTAGGCCACGCTGCGCTCAGGCAACTATATCCCATCTTCCGATCAACAATGCCCATCCAACTCAAACTGCGGGTGTATCGTGCGATCGTTCCGCCTCTGATCCTGTATGGATGCGAGGTCTGGGGCTCAGTGGCTCATACCACCCTCTGCAGGCTGCAGGCCATACAGAACAGGGCTTTAAGGATGATCTACGGTACCGACTGCAGGTTCCCATCACACTTCCTACACACCCAGTCTGGCATACCCTACGTTGAGGACATCGTGTGTGAACGAACACGCACGTTGTATGCCAAGATCACTCCTCACCCAAACCAGCTGGTGAACACACTGGGTCAATATGACCACCATCTTGCCAGGAGATGGGAGGAGCTACCGCCTCCCCAAGGATGCCCTAGGGTGGTAAAGTCTGCCTCCACTCCTTCATCCTCAATCACCGCCAGGTCACGCCGCACCTTGGTCGTGGCTGGAAGGGTGACACCTACAGCTGCACCCAAGAGCGCATGCACGACCTGGAAAAACCTAACCTTAAAAACCAAATTCCATCTGACTGTGAGAGCCAGATTCCCCCCTGTTTATTACTGGTTCCCCCCTCTGCTTGATGGATCGCTAGCGACCGCCCAAAGAAAGGTGGAACGGCACTGCCCCGTTCATCGGAGGGACATCCCGGCACCAGAAGCATCAGTAGAGACCAACTGCCCCGTCTTACACAACGACACACAAGCTCGCACAAATGACTGTATATTTTATACTGCACAGGTAAATTCATACAGCGGATAGGTACCGTGGCATGTTACCCTCCGCCCGGGAGAACCCAGGCGACCTGCACCTGCTCTTGGCTCTTTCATTCAGTTCTTGAGGAAGGCCAAGGGGTTCGAATGGCCGAAAGCTCTCACAGCTAATTACCCATGAAGCTAAGATTAATAACACTCGTCGTAAAAGTTTTAAGTGTTACAGTCCGGTTATTTAACAAGAATGTCATCGATGATTGCTCTCTCTTGTACATGATGAAAATTGCATTTTGCTTGAACTACTTCTTTCAAACTACTTCTCATTGTAATTAACAATGTTTTCTGTATTCAGGTAATTTCCTTGGATATCCCTTGCTTCAATTGTCATAACCTGAAAAGTCATGGAACTGAAATGTCACTTCACAATCCCACTTACACTGTCACTACAGCACTGCTTTACCCAGGCATATGTTAATAATCCATAAAGATTCATAAGAGGAGATTTCAGAGGAAAGTGCACTAGAAGTTTATAAATGTAACTTATAAAAGGAAATAGGTGCTCCAATAAAAACCTCATGTAGACAAGGACAGAAGAAAAAGTAATAAGTTAAACAAATACCTCTACAGAAATATTGAAGCATTTCATTAAGATTTTATATAAGATTTATTGATATAACACTATGTTAAGAAACTGATTTGTTTTTCAAAGCACATAGAACATTATTACTCATTTTCTTACCTTAATGTTATTGCAGTTGCTCCTTGAGAGGAACAAGGTATCTCCACTTGGTGGAATTCTGTTTAATTATTGATGATCTAATTACCAATAACTCGTCAAAACTATTTTTGATAGTCATTCCATAATAAACAACAGTTTTCTTAAAGGCGCTCACATTTTGTGGGTATAATAAAACTGTGCATTACACAGTGATTTGTAATTATTTGTACCTGGATATCTTGCTTTACATCTTCCTTCTTTGCAAAGTGAAAACACAAGGTACTTCTTCCACTATCATCTTACAACTAACTGTTTGTGGGCATGTAGCCTATTATAATGTTTGTTCCAACTACACCAGTGATCTTTATGTAGTGGTTCTACGAATGGTAATTTAATTTACACTCTCTTTAGCTCATTAGTGATTATATATCACATGTGGCACTGTGCTGTTAATAAGTCTTTAATGTTCTCAAGTAGTAATGCAGTAAAGCTGAAGGTAAACTTAATTTAGAACTGTTATTTTTTTAATTTTACTTTCTCTACTACATATTTTCAAGTAGTGACAGTATTCAACCCAAAAATATGATATTGAAATTGTATAAGTAATGCATGTTTTGAAGTCCCTGCATCTTCAATAAAGTGTTTTTAGAAAAATGTCTGTGAAAGTGATAGAGCACACAATTCAAAAATAAAATGTTGGTTAAACATGAAACTTAGTAGTTCAGGATTTCCCAAGCATGTCAACATAATTCTGGAAAAATCCTGCCCACATACAAAATTTGTTATTTTCAGCATTCTCAAAATTAGCTTTAATAATTATGATTCAAATACCATATATTTAAGCTATTACCAAGATAAATAAGATGTATATCTTGAATTTTGTGGAAAAAGTTGTTAAATTCTGTTTATTCTGAATGAGTTTTGATTTGAAAAACCTTTCACCTTAATTTTGTTGTTATTTAATCACTCACCACCTTTGTGCACTTGTTTTTATATAATTTCATAACATCAGCACACTAAATTGTCTTTATAGCGTTTTAGTATTTAATTAATGTTTTTAGACAAACATGCTTCATTTATCTTCCAAGGTATGTTTGCTACCAAATGTAAATAAAACACATTAAGATATTGGAAATGATTATAAACAGTGATGATTTTAAAGAAGAAATCAAACAGTTGATTTCTGTACTGAAAGTTTGTGCTCCCAATGACTTGTGTACAGAATGAATCCATTTGTACTGATGCAGGGATTGAAGCCATCACATAAACATATTAAACATGTACATGTGTGCTAAAAATAAATGAATGGATTTGGCAGATTGCTGTTTAAACATATTCAAGCAGAAGTTAATTATGCATGTTTGGAGGTATTAAGTAACAGTGGCGTCCAAATTGAAAAAAAGCTATTTGTAGTTGGTTTTGAACACTCCATTACTTACATAATAATTTGGAAACCAGAACAAAAGAACGTTTTCGTAACATTAAGCATAAACAAACTGATCAATCAGCCGTAGCAGATCATTTTTGGTCATTTAACCATGAAATAAATCCTGAAGTTAAATTATTAAAACAATGAAATGGTTCGATAGATTTAATGGTTTGGGTAAAGATATTTATTTTAAAAAACAAACATCTCGTAATGAATTTTGAAATACCAGCAGTTTATTCTGTTTTTAGGTTTGTTTCGTTTTCAGATTTTGGTAATACTGAAAAAAACATAGTAACCTTTGATAGTATCCTTGACGAGAGATGATGACTGAGAATGTGGACGAATGTTCGTGAAATTGATCTCATCAATTAATAAGAAAAATGTACATCTTTTTTCTTAAGATAAGTGAAGTTTTTGTTGCAAATAGTTGTATTTGTGTAATAGCTGCTTAGTGCTTGTATGTTACACCTACAACAGTTTTTTCTGAAAGACTATTTAGCACAGCAGGACTTAATGCAACAAAAAGAAACAGATCTGACCGTAAAAGAGCAAAAGTGCTAGTGTTTTTAAACAAAAACTTATAAAAGTGGTCCGTTTTGGTTTTAAATCTAATGTAGAGTTTAAAAATAAGAACATGGATTATTTTAAGTTATGTCGCATTAAATACATGCACCTATTTAATTTTATTGGCATTATGCTGTTCTCCCAATATTCTATTTTGTATTGAAACTAGAAGTAGATATGTCGTTATCGAGTATCAAAGTATCGGGTATCATGGAAAATATTGTGTTATCGGTATGGAGAATTGAGTATCCAGAAAAACTGGTATCGACCCATCCCTAGCTCCTACCCTTATATTTTATGCATGCCTTCTTCAATAGATACTTACATACTTTAGAAAAATATTATAATTGACATGTGCTGTGTAAGCTCCCTTAAAACCACTCTCTTCTTATTTCAGTTTTTCTTCCCTCATATTTTGCCCCCCATTCCTTTATTTTCACTTACCTTTGTCACTTTTTTCCTTGTCTGTTTAGCTTTTCTTCCTGTATTAAATGGCATTAGCTTTGTACAAACTATTTTTCCCCTAATTAGCGTTATTTAATAATTTTTCCATTATTAACTGCTGGTATTCTATTCTCCCACATACAACTGTTATCTTCCCATCTTATTTTCCTTATTTTGCTCTGATTTAATTTCAGGCATCTACCTTATTTCATCCTATTTCTACCCAAAGTTCTTCAAATTAATTTAGCTAAAACTTAATTTTCAGTTATTATGAAATTTATTTAATATGGGCGATTAGAACTTACATTTGCTCTATTTAGTTGCATGATACACAGATTCCTTTTGTCATTCATTCTTCATTACTTTCCACTTTTTCTATTGTTGCATATTTCTGATGGTGATTCTGTTTTCCCATTCCATAACTTTAACTGAATCCTTGCAGTCCTCCGTATTTCCCCTAGCCGCTTTTGAAATTGTTCCTTCAGTGCTTTTGAAAACTCATGGCACCATTATCCTCTCCCATCACATTAACATAATTGTTTTCACATGCTTTCCCTCTTACATATTCTTCTCTCTCTTCCTTGGAATCTCCTGTGTTTACCTCCTTGATCTCCCACTCTTCACAGTCTCTTCTCTCTTCCCCTTCCCTGTTTCTGTGTATGCAGTTTATTCATTGATCATTGGTGTCAAATATTTCTTTATTGCTGCAAATTACTGTCATCTCCAATTGTGTTGTCTCTTGATTTTGCTTATTTGCTTAGTGTCGTTGCTCCATTTGTTCATCCTGTTTATTCTTTCCTCTTACCCAGAGTTTAAAGTTGTGAATGTAAAGCTGAATTACCTTGCCTTCATTTGTGTCTTCTTTTTTTATTAATCTTTTCAATAAATCTCCTTTACATAAGTAAGTCCTTATTTATATAAATATCTGTTTTATCAACTTTCTTGCTCACAGCAACCGCATATAATTGTACAAAATTTCAACCACTCCTGCTTCCAATTCTGTAAGCTTCCTATATTTCATAATTTGTTACTTCTATCTGCAATCTTCTTTCATAGTACTTGAATCTATTTTGTTGCTTCAGTTCCTGGTCTCTCTTCAAATCCCAAATTGTTAAGTTATAAAAAATAAATGTGAATCGAGAGATATTGGCATATTGCTTCACTCATGTTTTTCACAGGACATGCTTCAAGAGTTGTTGCTCCATCATCAGCTGAGTCTCAACTAGTGCAAATTGCAGTGTTTTGCTCCTCCGTGACGTTGGTAGATGGTATGATGTATTTGTCAAAGATGTCCAGTGGTGGAGTTTCGAAATTCATAATTCTGTGACAATTTTTATTATTGAAGATTTTTTCCCATACAGAAAGATCTATGGGATGATTAACCTGTTTTATTAAAGTTGTTTCCAACTTAATATGTCTGGTATTCAAAAAATGAAAAGCAACTGCTGATTTTTCTGTTTCACCGTTTTTAATGTTGTGTATATGTTTTTTAGTTCTGATGTCAATATTTCTTTTTGTTTTTGCTATATATATTTTAGGAAAAGTTATCTTTTATTTCTGCTTTAAGCTCTCTAGACTTCTTTTTATGCTCTAAATTTCTTTTATGGTTAGATAGACTTTATTTTTTTATTGACTTTCATTATCTTTTATGTTTTGTTTGTTTCCTTCTTTCATTTCTCTCTTCATCTAAAAATAATGTCTCTAATTCCATGTCACTCATGGGAACTCTTTCTATATACATCTAGCTTCCTCCACTGCTCGTTTAGAACTTCAAATAACAATCATTTGCATATTTTGTCAGTGCTCAGTTCCACTGTTGCAAACCATGTGTGAAACAGGATGTCATGCGAACACGTATTCTATTTAATAATTTAATTTTTGTTGCAGATGTTCGGTACTCTTATGTTGTGGATCAACAGCCCATTGGCCGATTATTGTTTCGACAATTCTGTGAAAATGCCAAACCAGAATACCATCGCTACAACAGCTTTCTTGACTCAGTTGTAAGTTAGACAAAGCAAATCCTTATTATTTGTATATTTCATATTGTAACAATTTAGCACAACATATGATAGTTGGAGCCAAAAATTATATCTGAAGGATGTTAGGCAGCATGAAACAAAAGTTTGATAGTTGCTCTCTGCAGTAGTGCAATGTTAATAGTTATATATATGATGAACTTTGCTAAAAACATTGCACAAGTCTTTTGAACAGTTCTATGTGTAGTAAATGATCAACAGCTTCAGAAAATGCATGATAACAAAATACTGGTTGGTTGGTTGGTTATCAACACTCCCCCACATGACAACCTTGGCCTTCGGAGTAACCTCGCCCCACCACGTGATGACCAGACCCATTTCTCAGGTGGAAGCACCGAGAGGGCTGTGTCCATTACCTCCAATGGTAGGGTAGTAGTGAAGATGACGGTGAGGCGAGAGGACCTACAGCTTATACCGTGGACTCGGAACCACATTTGGCATAGGGGAAACTTCACATGTGCTAGACAGAGGTGAAGACATGGGTAGGCATGACTTAAAATCGCCAACCCCAGAGCCGGGATCGAACTCGGGACCCTTAGCATGGGAGCGGCGAACGAAACCAATGTGCTATCCTGGCACTCTCTGACAAAATGTAATAAAATAAAAAAAAAAAAAAAATAGAAGCAGACTTAATTTAATCTTGATTATTACATTTAGACTTTTCATTTATACTTGCTATGTATAGGTAGTAAGTTGAAAGGTTGAATCAGACATGGACAAATGTAGTACTATGAGTGGGACTTAAACTGTGGTTCTCTGCTCTCCGTGATAATCGTTTTAACATTTGAACTACCATGGCAAGATACCCATATGCATATTAAATCTTCTCATGTAGCTGAAAAACCTGAAAGGTAATTCTAATGTGCAAGAGATTTTATCTGGGTTTCACTACCTAAACATGGTTAGTGGAAAGGGCAAACAGTAAATATAAACAAATGCTAATAGAGGTTAATGGTCTAGAAATTAAAACATTGTAACATTGTTACTTTTTTTAACTTCCTCCGACATTGGTCATATTGATGAATGAAAATGGGTGTAATGATGCTCAAATGAATCTAACGTCCATAGAGCTTAGAATTACCCAACATTGATCTTACAGATTAAGAGAAAACTGCAGAAAAAACCTTATCCAGATAAGTGCCCTGATGAGATTTGAACTCAGGACCTCTTGAATGTGAGGTAGATGTGCTACCCCTACACCACAGAGGCAGAATAAGTTCTTGCTACCGAGGTATACATTTTAATATTTGAGACTGCATTGTAAATTTTCTGGGATATTGGAAATGCATTCACAGTTGCCATGGTAAGTGCATTGACATGGAAAGAGAAAGAGTCCTGATTGTAGCATTGAAATTTTCAAATTTGATTAAACTTTTCCTAAAACTCACATGATTTACAAAATCTAAGGGTGCTCACCCCTGACTATTATGGTCCTTCTGCATTAGAATATGTCATTTTTAAGCAGTCAATGTTTCATTTCACTGTTTCAAACTTATAACCAGAAAATCAATCAGTGGAAGTTAGTAAGGAAATAATTTAAGAATTAAAGAGCAAAAAACTTTTTGCCTGCATATAAGCAGGCTTGTATCTTAGCTTTGGAGTTGGATGAGAAGGAAGCATATAACTTTGTAGATGATTGAATTATTTACTATAACTCAATAAAGAAGTATATTTTGACAACTTGTGAGCACATTGAAAATAAACATACTGTTGTGATATGCAAAAGAAGTTTTAAAACTCAGTAGTATGAATCAAAAACACTTCTTAAACCAATTCTCGAACTGTAAAAACACTTAAGCTCCACTTACTTTTTAAATTAGGACATGTTTCAAGGACACCGCGTCCCCATCCTCAGCTGATGTTCTACTGGTTCTTCAGGTGACCGCCTCCCTCCCCTGGCGCTGTTCAATGAGTTGAATGACGTCATCTACTATTGGAATTTCGAAGTTCATTGCTCTCTTTTTGTTCTTCAAAATGTGTATATTTTCCAAAACTGTTAATTCCCAATACTTTTTTGCCGGTACCAAAAGTTTTATGTCTTTGGAAATGTTATGATTTTTTGACCAGAAGTGATGGGCTATGGCCGATTTATCTGTCTGTTTGTATTTAATACATCATATGTGTTCTTTCATCCTTGTTTCTAGGTTTCTCTTTGTTTTTCCGATATAAATTTCGTGGCAATCCTCACATCTTACGCTATAAATTCCGGATAGTTTGTTGGTTGGACTTGTGTTTTTTAGCGGGTGATTCAGCATGTTTCTCATGTTATATTTGTTGTGTGGTACTAGTTGTACCACATTTTGAAGAACAAAAAGAGAGCAATGAACTTCGAAATTCCAATAGTAGATGACGTCATTCAACTCATTGAACAGCGCCAGGGGAGGGAGGCGGTCACCTGAAGAACCAGTAGAACATCAGCTGAGGATGGGGACGCGGTGTCCTTGAAACATGTCCTAATTTAAAAAGTAAGTGGAGCTTAAGTGTTTTTACAGTTCGAGAATTGGTTTAAAAAGTGTTTTTGATTGATGAAGCTTCACTGTTTATAAATACTTCTATTTATAGTTTTATTTTACTCAGTAGTATGGCTCAAATAATATCATGACTCACATTTGCAAGGTTCCCGACTTTCTAACTAGTGGAAATTAATTGTTCTTTCACATTAGCTGTAGGATACACTATGAAAGGGTAGAGTCAAACTGAAAAATTCAATGCCATAGCCAGGATTTGAACCATGGATATTCTGGTCTCCGTCCAGCCGCTCTTAACCATTGAGTTACTATGACCAACGTACCAGCATGACAGCATGACACGAGTCAGTTGGAGAATTTAATGTCATGTTGGCATGTTGGCCATAGTAGCTCAATGGTTAAGAGCAGCTGGATGGGGATTAGAAGTTCTGTGGTTCAAATACCAGCTATTGCATTGAATTTTTCAGTCTTGACTCTACCCTTTCATATTTGACTGGTGTTTTTTTTCTTTATGGGTGGTTTCTCTTAGTCAACAAATTAAGTACCAGTTTGAATATTTAATACTTCGACCAAAAGTTAAACCATCTATCCATAGATAATGACGTCTCTCTCTAATGACGTCTATGTGACACATGTGGAAGCAGAGTAATTGATTAGCACTGAAGTCTCTGAAGACATATGTTGAAGCTGCCATCTGCCTGTCACAGAAAGAGAGGTACAATTGTCTGCCACTAAGGCTTTGTGGGATACATTTCCAAGAGATGTCTCTTGATCTGTTGCTTAACTTGCATGTCAAAGAGGGAGGATGCTGAAGCTCGTGACACTTTAATTTGAAGCTGAATTACATGTTGTGAATATTCCCTATGTGAATCATCTGAGCATTACAGCTTCACACTTAAGGCTAGTTTCCTAATACAGATAAAATCTTTTGCCAGACTTATAGTAACATTAGTTGGTACAATTTCTCAAATGACTATAGTTTAGTACTCAAGTCATGTTTGCTTTTTTGCCAGGAAAGGTATGAAATCGAATCAGATGAAAATCGTTTGGAAGCTGCTCAGACGATTTATCACAAATATCTGGATAGAGAAGTAAGTGATTAATAATTGTTGAATAGCATTTAAACATGCTTTGTAACTTTTATTGATTTCTAAGTGTAAAAGTAATTATACTACACATCACCCTTGCTTGCAAATACACTTTATAACAGCCATTTGTTGGCTTTTAATGATATGCTTGTTAATGAAGGTAATATCCTTCTATAAATAGGAAGGAAATAATACCTTTATGTATGATGGTTATTAAAAATTGTGACATTGATATTGCATGTGTATCGTACTGTTATAAACACATTTAACTCCTTTTTGTTTTGATATATAAGGTACTTACTTGGAATGAAACATCCACAGCAGTTTTCTTATTGCATATTCTATGGCGTAACAGCAATTTTTTTCTGTTCTGGCATTCAAAAGTCAGTGAATTCTTCACAAGCATGTACTCTTGTAACTCTATTACGTTGAAATTCAATAATAAGTGTTTTGTAAACCCTTTTTAATCTTTAAGTAATTTATGAAATGAAATTGGATGATGTTTTAAAATCCTGTGTTTGCCAGAAAATGTTAGGCTTTTCAGTGGTGAAAGAATTATCAAAATTGGTTGAGCAACTTTTGGGATAATCTCATTTACAAATTTTCCCTCTTTTTAAAATTTACTTGTTTTATTTCCCTATGGGTTCCAATGCAAAAATATTGATTCATCAAATTTATAAATATACATAATATTTAGAACATATTACATAATACAGCTTAAAAACTATATACTTTTAAGATATTCATTCACCGAATAAAAACAATGCTGTATTATGAATTTCTTCAATTCTTTCTTAAATATTGTTAAGGTTATTGATTTCTTAAAAAATGGAGGAAGTTTATTGTACAATTTAATGTCATTACTGTAAAGATTTTTGTTATACCGAGTTTTATGCCCTGTAATGTGTAACTTGAATTTATCAGTAGTACTGTAGAGGCATTTGAACCTAGGCTCCCACTAGTGGATCCTGGAATGGGGTGCTAGTCCTCCATATGAGAAGACTAAAGCACCAAACAAGAAGTATTGTGATCAGAAATGTCTGCATTTATGATAAAACAATTTAACTGCTTATGTTACTACCAGCATTTCATATATTAATCTGGTGGTCATCTTTTGTATTATAAAAGTTCCATTAATGTAGCTTGGTGTTCCCAAAAGTTACAGAATACAATAAATGAGAATGGAGGTGTGCTGTTTTTAATACCTCAATATTTGCTGAAGATCTTAGAGTGTTTGACAAAATTTTTTGGCTAAAACATCACTATTAATATCTAGTTTTTCAGAACAGTGGAATTGCATGTTACGTTGCTGATACTCCGATATGTAATTCTCATGAAACCTTAAACATTTTCATTTATAGGGACCTGAAGCAGTTGATGTTCTTAATACAGAGATGATAGAGCATTGTAAGGAGAAATTAGCAGCAGGTAACAAAGAACTCTTTGTGGAGTGCATGGCAGCAGTAAAGTCCTTTCTTTGCGGTGAACCTTTTCAACAGTTTGAAAACTCGATGTATTTTCATCGGTATCTGCAGTGGAAGTGGTTAGAAAGGTATGAAATATGCACATTTTCTGTAATTCAGTTTAAATTGTGTATTATTTTAGGAAATAAGAGCTGAAAAGTTGTGTAATGTGCCTCAGAAGCTATTTAATGCAAAGCAAACTATTTTATCAAAATAATTTTGAGTCAAACTGGTACATGGAGTACTATTCCATATATTACCAATGTTTACCTAGAATTTGTTCTTGATGTTCCTAAAATGCTCTTAAAGCATAGTGTTCAAATTCCTTTTTGTTTTGCCAATGAAGAACTTGTCACAGCCATTGCAATTTAACTGTTACAGATGTGAGTTTTTGTCTGTGTATTTCTCTTTTGTATTATGTGAATTCAGGTTGTACACTGAATTTGTTCTGTAAAGCCAAAGTAATGCTAATGTTGTGTCCTATTGCATCCAAGGAGTTCACCAAATCAATATTCAACTGTCAACATTAGCTGAGGATGTTAGGAAGGTCCTAATGAAATGTGTATATTGCTATGGTGTATTAGTTTGACTCAAAATTATATTTTGCTCTTCATTGTATCAAAGTCCTTACTCGTTAAGAAAACTGTTTTATGTTTAGATCCCAGACATAAAGGGGTTCATTGTGTATGCAGTTACTAAAAAATTCTCAGTACTGCTTGCTGTCTTATATTGGTATGAAAGAGTTGCAGACACAGATGGGATAGTAAACTTATGCCTAGTGCACAAGTGAATGGGAAAAGGAAAACAAATGAGAAAGTGAATATACCATGTAGTTAATCAAAGAGGGGAATGGAAAACATCAATCCTAACTTTAATTTGATAGTTGCTTTATAATGTTACTGTACAATAAAGAATGGCAACCAGAACAAGAAGGCAAAGACTTGATGGAATTTTTTTTCTCCTTGCACCAAAATGTCTGGAAATGGTAAGCCGATGATTAGTTTAGCGAAAACAACATGCGAAATCACGTATGCACAGTAATCCTTCCCCTGCTTTTAGGTATAAACATAGATAATTTTGCAAATGGATCCTGGGATTACATACAACCTCCCCAAATGGAACACCAGTGATAGAATTGGAAAGAGCAAGTAGTAAAGATATGATAGTGGAAAGGCTACTGAAATAGTGGTACAGATTAAGAGCATTGGAAGTGCGTATTCAAAGGTAATGTCTAATAATGAAAGAAAAAGCTAATGTTAAGAAGAGCTGGGCATAGAATTTGAAGATATTCTGTAGTAAATAGGAATGGGTAACATATTGGAAGAGACAGGCAAGTCAGAGATTTTTGGAAAGAAGTAAGAAGTAGAGTGGATGATATAGATAAGCAAGAAATATTTCAAAAAAAAGTTTATTATATAACCAAACAAAGATAGACTGGGGTAGGGAGAAATATTTAGATAAATGTAATAGGTTAGGAAGAGAAGGTTGCCTGTAGACTAGATGCAGTGTACATTAACTAAGGGGAAACAGCAAAAGAATGAATCTAGACAAATGCCCTTTCCATGTGGGAGAAGATAAGACATATATTAAAATGTGAAGAAGCAAGTTGTGGAGGGAGCAGTATATTACTAAAAATGGAGAAATAAAAGTATAGTGATTATAAAAGTAAAAATAATGAAATTAAAGAAAGGAGATATAAATTTACTAAGGGAATTTATGGGAAAAGCAAAAGAAAAAGGTGTAGAAAAATAAATAAAGAGGATTATAATTTAAGATCCACTCTACATAGATGACCAGAGTTAAAATAATGGATTAAGAAGTAAAGTATAGCAATCAAAAGAAATGTATAAGCAAATTATAAGAATGTAAAATATATTACAGAAAAGTAATATAAAAGTTTGTCTCTCTGAGTAAAGTGTTGACAGTCCACTTTTAACTTGCCAGTTATTATATTTTGCTTCTGTAATATCACAATGTAATTTTTATGATAATAACTATGCAATACTTTCATGTGTTGATGAACCTTTATTTCAGGATAAAGAAAATAATGCTGCCTGACTTATGCAGCTAAAACATATCAAATTTGTTGTATACTTCTGTAATTTAATATTTTGTAATATTTTCAGCCAACCAGTAACATACAAAACGTTCAGAATGTATAGAGTACTGGGCAAGGGTGGCTTTGGAGAGGTGTGTGCATGCCAAGTACGTGCTACAGGAAAGATGTACGCTTGCAAGAAACTTGAAAAGAAACGCATTAAGAAGAGAAAAGGAGAAGCAATGGTGCTTATAGAAAAGCAGATATTACAGAAAATCAACTCAAGATTTGTGGTAAGTCATCTAATTGAAAGTTAAAACAAATATAGCTACTTTTTGTTTACTATCATAGTTAATTTCTTAGAACTTGAATTAAACGCAACACTGTGTTGCTTCTGCAGCTCTTCTCTGGGGACTGAACAGTTGTAACAGTGATTGCTTTACTCCACTATTTGCTTACTGACTGCTAAAATCATTCACAGCACCATGCCGTTGAACTGAAAAAACTATCTGTAGTTGTTTTTTTTTAACACTTTGGCACTTACATTTTTATGTTTAGCATAATAACCACACCAATAGCTTAGGTTCCAGAAATTCTAGTACTTTGAAGATTCCTAGTAATTTCTTGCTTGCATAAGATGTCGGTTCAAGAAAGCTTCTTTAGTTGCTTTGTAGCTCAAACTTTGCTTCCTGCCATACTACAGTTCAGTCAGTTGGACTGAGTCAGGTTGGAATGGCTCTTAATGACAAAAAAGAGAATTTGATATATTACTAATTTGGATTATAACCATAACCATCCTTGCAAACAATTTTCAAAATTTAGTCATTAGTACAGTTGGGATTGTACATCTTATCATTCACTGAACTTTGTAAAGAAAAATTTTCAAAAATACTGCCCCAATAAACAATATGTAATTGCAGAACTTGAAATAATTCAGCATTAGATTTATCTTTATCAACATTATCAAAAATAGTCATAAAAGGATCACATACTAGATCTTTTAAAAAATTCCGGGACACTCCTAATTTTGCACCAGTAGTGTGTTGGAGTAAAATGTGATTGGCACCACTGCACATGCCTGTGTTTAATATGTAACAGCCCAGAAGTTTCATTATTGTATGTCTATTAGTTATTGTTCAGTGCTGTACTGAGTAGAATATTGAGTTGCTCAATTTGTGAATTTTGAGATGGCAGAGTTAGAGGAGCAACACATCTGCATTAATTTTTGCATGAAACTGAAGAAAAAGAAAACCTTTACAGAGACATACCAAATGATGGAGAAAGTTGACGGTGGTGAGTGCTTAAGTCATACTCAGTGTCATGAATGGTTCACATTGTTTAAAAATGGCCAGGCAAAAGTTAAAGGTTGTCCTAGTTCAGGATGCCCTTTGACATCTACCAATGACACAAAACGTCAACAAAAGGAACAGGAACATCAACAAAATTGTGCGAGCCAATCCAAGACTGACTTGTCCGAGAGATTGTAGGAGAATGTAACATTTCAGTTGGATCTTGTCATAATATGCTGACACCAAATCTTGAAATGAATCATGTTGCTGCTAAATTGTCCCACCACTTATGAGTCAAGACCATTGCCTCGCAGTCTATGAAGAGCATTACGATTGCACAAATGAGAAGAACAAGATGTTCCTTAAAAGAATCATAACTGATGATGAGACTTTTTTTATTTTCAAGTTGAAAAGCCCTTTGAAAGGATGAAGATTTGCAATGGTAGACGAAATAAAAGAAGATTTACAGATGGCATCTTGCATAATCCAGAAAGAGGTGAACCAAGACTGCTTCTGGAATTGGGAGCAGTATATCAATTGTGGGGGGCAGTATTTTGAAGGAGACCATGCACAATAAGTAAAAGGTAAAGAGTAGACAAATTTTTAGACAGAGCTCCAGAATTTTTTTAGAAAACAGACCTCAAAAGTATAATCAATTTTCACATTATATTACATCATTACCTATTCATAAATTCAAAACACTTCTGGATAAATGGTTGAAAAAGGAAGTGTTTTATTCAACAGAAGAATTATATGAATTTTGTCATTTTTACGTAGAGAGTAAATACTAAATCTATTTAATTCTGTGTTAAATAATTTATCAGCTCATATTAACTAAATTGTAATGAAGTATATAGTTATATATAATGTTCCCAATTTTCTTTAATATAAATATATTGCACAACTGTAATTTCACATTTTATCTCTACTTGAGAAGATCAATTGTATAACAGCCTGATGGTCAATAAATTTTGTTCTTTTCTATTCTGTTGTACTCTTCTCCCATAATATGGATTAGGCCTTCCAAGGCTAACCAAATTACTCTGTCTCGTAGTGGATTGTCCAACATCTCTTTGTGCCAAAGGTCTGTAAAGCATTGCTTGCCAAGGTAATCTAGAATCTATTCTATTAAATATCAATAAGTAAATTGTGGCAGCATGCACATTGCAGTCAAGTTTCAAACTATATCAGCACAACACATTCCTTTGCA
The DNA here is from genome assembly GCA_030765055.1 of Mantis religiosa. Lineage (NCBI taxonomy): Eukaryota > Metazoa > Arthropoda > Insecta > Mantodea > Mantidae > Mantis > Mantis religiosa. The sequence continues at coordinate 132,224,220 of CM060949.1, read as the reverse complement.
TTCATTCATATACATGGTTTGAATGAGAACTCTTTCAGTAAGTAACTATTTTCTACTGTAAAAAGGCCTCTTCTTAGCATATATATATATTTAGATTAGACTTTTATTGTGCATATTCCAAAATTTTACAATTTATAACTTTTGGCTACATTTATTTGTCTTTATGTTGTTGCTACCTTGGCTTACATGTCACCCTGGTCTTCTACTCTGCCAGGTAGCTCTTGACCTCCATGCCTCCTTGTTACTTAATTGGTCCCATTCTTACCCCTCATCTTCCCTTCTTATATTCTTTACATTTCTGGCCCATTTTTCTTTTACTTTCTGCAAGAACTCACCAATACTTCTTACCTTCTTTTCCTCCCTGCCCGTTAACATTTTTATAGCTACTATCCTCTTCTCTACTTTCTCTCTATTTTTCCTCCCAAACCTTTTTTCTCCACATTGCAACCTCCTCACATTCTGTTACATAGTGTTCTATGCTTTCTTTTCCCCCACACAATTCACAAATTCCCTTTTCCCTACTGCTTATCCCTCTTAGAAATATTGTTCCTGTTCTCATCCAAGCCACTCCTCTCTCTTGCCTATTGCAGTAATCTACATATGCTTCTCATCCCCAATTTCTTTTTATTTGCTTGTAAAATTGTAAGAATTTCACATTTTCTAGACTTCTCCATATTTCCTGTCTTTCTATATCTTCTATTTTGCATTTTACCAATTTACCCACATCGCTTGTATTCCTTTCCTCTAATCTCCATATATCTTCTATTCCTATTTTTTCCATAATTCCTCTTATCTCTGCCCAACTATTTGAGTTCACTAATCTTTTTTGCTGTCTCATGCATAATTTCTTAATTTCCCTTTCTTCTTTTGCCAAGCACCTATACCAACATTTTATTATTCTTTCCATTATTATTCCATTTCTTCTTGTGTTTTTATATATATGAAATATTTTTGTTGAATGTTACTTGTGTTACCAGGAACCTAAGAAGAGCACTAAGCAGACAAACTAAGCCAAAGATAAATGAAATGAGAAAAATAAGTACAGTTATCTCTCTCTCTCTCTCTCTCTCTCTCTCTCTCTCTCTCTCTCTCTCTCTCTCTCTCTCTCTCTCTCTCTCTCTCTCTCTCTCTCTATATATATATATAAGTACATTTTTATATAATTGTATTTAAATTAAGCAGCTTTGCTCATTTTAACACTATTAGAAAAAGTTTGTCATTTGTAAATTGCCGAGAGTTATATATTTGTCTGTTTCTTTCTGTTGAGTTTATTCATCAGCTTTCAGGGTCTCATCTAATAACTCTTGTTTTGCTTCTAAATGCAACATATAAAGGTAGATGGCAGCTATTTCATTTCAAAATGCTCTATGTTCCAAACAATTCATGGTGCATATTTCTTAAAAGATGTGCAGCCTGTCATATGGTAGCAAATATTGGTCATGCCTCATATGGCTCTAGTCTTTGTATACACTATTACCTGAACTTAGGTTCTGTGGATGATGGCTCCATTGATACAGGCTAAAATCATTAAATGGCTTCCTGAACTGATTCCCTATAAACTTAGGATTTTGGCACACACAAAAGTATTGTCTGTGTCAGCAATCACAGACATAATTGCCATTGTTATCTTTGCATATTATTGTCAACACAACACTTCTAACCACTTAATTATGTGTCTTCATAGTCTACAGGGACTGAAGTATACTGCTGCATGCATACCAGTAAGGACCAGTGGTGGACAAGACTTTTTGTATGAATATGTTTAATAAATGAAATGAGATTATGCTATCACAACAGAAATTCTGAGCTTTCTCCATAATACAACAAAATATAATGTGGATACTTCTATCTTCACAGATAGATAATTTATTAGTCTTAAAAAAACAAGTATTCATGATGTCATCAGTACATATGCAATATAACTAGAACAGCAATTCTTACCGGAAAGTCACAAATCTACACTGAAGAACTTATTAATGCTATAAAGAGGGTTGCTCAGCAAAGACAACCTGTAACTTTATAAGTCAGCATATATACATATTAAAACATAAATTACAGACTAATCTGGTTGTAATAGAAATGATATTGTACTATATATATATATCAAAAGTTGTAGTGCTGTCACATTCACTTGTGGAATCTTTTTTCTACACCAATTTCATTACAACTGATGGTACTAGAACAGGCAATTTCAATAGTGGCCATCAAATTCTTATCAGCTGTTTAGCCTTTAATCCTCATTTGTTACGATCATCTTACCTTATTCTGGAATGGATATAATAATTTAACTCCATCTTCCCCTGTTAAATTTCCATGTTTCTACTCATGAAATATTTGATAATGTGGTTAAATGTACTTTTCTTAAAAAATAAATGTTTTGTGCATAATAAATACAGAATATCTTCTCTTTGTTCCTTAGAAATTTGCATGCCTCTTCAGGCAGGAACATTGTGTGCAACTTTTTTGCTGCATTCATGGTTACAGTCAGTTGTCTTTTGTGCATTCTTTTCTAAAACTCAGACTCACTGCCTACCTACAGCTATGTGCTCCACATGCTCTACCAGCACATACCTGCTATTTGATGCATATGCACTCCAGCTGACATCCCTGGTGTATGTGATACCAGTATGCATACATTGGACCAATATTGTGTAGTGTCATTGCTTGTTATACTGTTCAAAATGACTCCAAAATCTTTGCATCAGAATATGCTTCATGCACTCATGCTGTTTCTGTGGTTATGGTACACCTAAACATTCATACAATTTGGAAAAGCATATTGTGACTTTGTGGGTTCGTGAAATGAAAAGTCCAATTACACCACTCAACAATGTTCTTTATTTCTACCGACTTACAGTTAAACACTTGCCAATTACACAAAATTACTTGCTGCACACAATACAATTTACCAGTTCGTCCGTTACAATTTCCTTGTACTCGCGATTACATCAACTCCGATACTCATACACAGTTCGTACAGTCTTCTCGTTCCACAATCCTTTCGTTCATTAACACGTCACTGACTAACTCTTACACCAAGAACTGCGACTGTCTTCTCGCTCACACTCACTAACCAACTGATTGACCAACTCCACCAACAACAACAACTGACTAACTCACTCCGTCTGTCTGTAACCCTCTTTATAGGAATACCGCCGGTTTCTGGTGTTTGCACGATTGTTCTAGTAACAGAAAGATCGAGAACCAGGTGGAAGGAAAACAGACGCACAATTATGTTTCTTTCCGACCACTGGCTGTCACCACTATAAGACAAACGAGGGAAGGGCGTGGCTAACCGAGCCTCCCCTGTCTTCCGTTGCCAGCTGCTCACAGGGTGTTTCAGAGCTCCCGTTACAATATTGAAAAAGTCGGTTCCATAGCTAAGATTCATACTGCTCATCTTTGACTTTCTATGCAAACTGCTCTGACCAATTGAGTTACCAAGGCCACTTCTGGCTTAACATAAAACTCTCCAACTGAGTTTTATTTGTTCCCCCATAAGTTCAAACGCATTCTCAAATTCATTTTAAAATATCCCTCCATGCCTACTTCAAATAATAAGCACTTTGTCAGTCTATGTTCTTTGTTATGTGTATCCCTGAAGTTTATTGCCTCATTTAGCAATAACCATTTTTACAATAGGGAGCTAATATACATGGTTTTAAATCTTACTTGAAAAACTCTTTCTTTCCAAGATAAGCCTGAGCTTGTATTGTCTATATCCAGTACTTTTACTCTGCAAGTGTCTGGTGATCAGAGAAGCAGGAGGAAGCATTCATCTGTGAGACAGAAATTGTCGTTTTGCCCACTCCAGTTATTTCTTTATACTATTTTAATGCTCTTAAGTGATTATAGTAAATTATTTTCAATCTTAAGTGAATAAATTTATTTTACATTAGCAATGATTGTGGCAGGTGAGCCTAGCTTATGCCTATGAGACAAAGGATGCTCTGTGCTTGGTGCTGACTATCATGAATGGTGGAGATCTGAAGTTCCATATATACAACATGGGTGGTGAACCAGGATTTGATATCCATCGTGCTCGGTTCTATGCTGCAGAGGTATGTATTCAGTTTATTTGTTGGTTAATAACTTGATATTATCTGAATCAGGGTGATGTGTTAATGTGTTGAAATTTTAATAGCATATTTGAGAGATGGGGAAATTAGGAATTATTGAAGCTATATGTGTTCTTTGAATATAATAGTCCTCAATTTAAGATGACCCTCTTTATCCTGTAACTGTTTTAGGAAGTTAGCATGTTATATGAAAAAAGAAAATAGAATTTTTAAACAAATTTCAGAATAGCATTGCCTTAATTTTTGTACAGATTGAGATGATGATGATGATGATGATGATGATGATGATGATGATGATGATGATGATGATGATGATGATGACAACATGGCAGTTAAGGTGCCATGGACATGGTGGTTAAGAGTTAAAATAGTTGTAAATTTGCAAATGGTTTTGGTTCTACAGTGCCAGTGGCAAGCTGACTAGAACTTTTCAGCTCAATCAAAGTTTAGCTTGAACTGTACAATTGTTACTGCACCCTTCCCATCTTTTATCATCACTTCCAAGCTATTACTTATACTTCATAAAACTGTTTGTAGTCGGTTTTCCATACATCATTTACATTGTGATTTTTTGAGGGACTATCTCAGGTGCTGTTGCTTCCATTTTAAACTGTGAATGTCTGACTGTTGTCTGTTATTGTTCTGTGTGGTCTTCTCTCTGGTGATGAAGCTGTGAACTTCTTGATCAAATTAACGATGTGGGATTTCAAAGTTTATCACTCTATCTTTATATTTCCATATTAAGATGTTCTCCCATGTTCTCAGTTTGTTATGGTTTATCACACCTTTTAATAATTTTGGGTTTGGGTCAAGGTTACGGTTTTTATTCCAAAAGTGAAATGCTACTGGCGACTTGTGTTCCTGTTTCAATTTGATGTTTCTAAACTGTTTTTTGACTCTGGTTTTAGGTTTCTTTTAGTCTGCCATACACATAATTTTTCATAATCCTTAGACTCATTTGAAGTATTCTGGATCTGTTGATTGGTGGGATTTTATCTTTTATTTTTGAACTTAACAGTGTTAAGACTGAGCATCTGTTTATATTTGCCAAGATATATATGTATTTCTTTTATGAGATATTTTTGAGTTTATTGAATGTTTTTGGGTTGTGCATTTAATAAGTCCATTTTTTGTTTGTTTTGATAAATACATTAATTTACTTGTACTACAATAATCTACCTAAGTTATTTACTCAACTTTTATGAAACAGGCCACTGATAACCAAAGAACATGCATGTTTTAAAATATGAGTACATGCAGTTATGAAGAAACTTACAGAACCCAGTAATGCATTACTGGTGAACTATCATCTCTTCCATTTGTCAACTTGTTAACCGCTTTTTAGACTCTATATATGTTTATGCCTACTTTCATTGCAGCCATTGTTTAAGGAGGTTTACCATGCTCTTACATTATTAACTAGAAAGATTACAGCCATGCTGCTTCATAGAGCAGGCTGAAATTTTAATTATTTGCTGTAAGAACATAATATATGATAAATTACATCAGTTCAGTTTTTAAAATTTTGTTATACTATCAGTATGTCTTAAAATTGAAAAATATCAATTCTTAATATCTATAAATGCCAAACTAGTAAGTATTTCAAAGCCTGCAATCATCAATCAGTATATACAAATTTCGATAAATTATGAAAAGGTTTTCTACAGTTTTTATGTCATCGACAATAAATGAAATGATGTTCAAATGAGCCCAGGATCCATAGAGCTTAGAGATAAGACATACATCTTTAAGGAGAAGTGAAAACTCCAGAAAGAATTTTATCCAGATAACTTACACTGACTGAGATTCAAACTTGGGACCTCTTGAACTAGAGGCAGACAATTTTTTATTTAATGCCACACTCTATAGCTTAACTATAACCACATATTAGAATGAAGCAGATATTCAAATGTAATTTGAGCTATAGTTGCTGTATGTGAAAATGAGTTTCCATAAATTCACGTGATATTTCACAAATACACTTTTAATCAAAGTTCCAAAATGTTTCACATTAAAACAATCTCTAGGTAATACTTACATGAAACTGAAACAATTTTTAAACTAGTTTTTCCAATAATGTAATTTTCTGTTGTATTTTGGTTTTGGATAACACATTGATTTAAAAAGAATAATATTGCAAATTGATCCAGAATGCTTAGTTTCCAGTATTCCACATTTCAGGTTATGGGGAAAAAAGTAAATAAATCCATGCTTAGATATCTTCTTAATAGTATTTTAACCAAGAGTGGAGAAACTCCTGTTTCATTCTTGTTTTAACCCTGTTCTTAGTCAGCATAATTTCCATTTGATATATTTTATGGTGTTTGCACTTATGTGTACTATTTTCCAGAGGGTTAAGTTTTATTTGTTGACAGTTGGTTGAGTAAATTTTGGTTTCTGTGCAATATGTTTTGTTTTCCTATTTCAAATTGTCCTAATAAAACTGATATGTGGTAAACTTTCAGCCGCTTATTACTAACTTTTTGGAGCTCTCTCAGGAAACCAGTTTTTTCAGCACTTGGGCCTGCGCCTTCTTCACAAGTTTTTTTATCTTGTAATTACATTTTTATTTTGGATCTCTTTTTTTAAATTATATTTGTTTAATTTTAATCAAGATTTTTATTGGTTAAGCTTTTATATGTTGCAAGATAATTTTCATTACCAATCCAGCTTTTATTTTTAATTTATTTATTTATTTGCTTTACTCCAAGCTAGATCATGATCTGGTTTCTTATGTTCATGTTTAAATAAATAAACTATAGCAGTAAGATGTTTTATGTATTTATTTATTGAATGCAGGTTATCTTTGATGAGATTAATAGGTTTTGCACTAAAGGTGTAATTACTGCTACTGTTTTCTAATTATTATTTTAGTTGCATTTTTACAAAGTTTCTTATTTTAAATTTTATGATTTTAGAATAATTTCCATTTCAGTGCTTATTTTATTAAATTTTTCTTTGAAAATTGTTTTACTAAGTTATGTAAAAGCTTGTATCTGTGTAACAATTTAAAATATTAAATTAATATCCCAATGCTATAGATTTTACGACTATCATATTCTTTTGCATAACATTTTATGACTAATTTTCCTTATTTTGAATTAATTTTATTCATATACTTCAAAGTAATTTAATAGTCTGGTTTAATGTTAGGCAACTCTATGCTATGAAACCTTGATTGCATTTTATTACAGAAACATACTTGGGAATACAGAAGGCAACTAATTGTGTAACATCTTATTGCACAGATGGTGGGTATAATTGTGAAAAAAGCAGTAAATTGTTATCTCAATTATTAATTTTCACAGTCATTGTAATGGAGTGGTAGTGTTGATGTAAAACAAGAGTACTACAAACTTAAAGACCTATTTATGTAATTATGGCATTAGCTATTTGTTAGATCACCTATTTTTGCAGTAAATTAAATGCAGCTATGTTCTTTGTTCCACAGCTATTTTTCTTGAAATTGCTTTGAAGTATAAAACATATGCCTTGGAAGAAGACCCCTAACAAGGGACAATTCACTTGTTGGAAACTAGATTTCATTTGGGTTAAAAGATGCTGACTGAAGTAACATGCCACTGGAAATTGAAACAGTTTTGGCCCAAAGTAAAATTTTAAGGCCTTTTCAGCCATTGCAAACAATAAATTTGTTCTGTACTTTGAACCATTCATGAAGCTTTGCCCTTTAAGCCCCTGTAATACAAGGTTGTTATTACCAAGAATAAACCAGAGTACTCAAAACAGCCATTCAAATCTCCAAGAAACTATCTCAAAGCCATGAACCAGAAGAAAATCACAGTTTGTAATGAATGAAGTGTTCCTTGTAAGTAGAAAAATGTACTCTCCAGTGTGACCATACTTCTAAAATATTTACTCAGTAGTTTTTTTTTTTTTTGTCCAAGTATTGTAGAAACTTGCAATGAAAAGAGAACATTTGAACATTATAATTATTTTGATTTTTATGGTAAAAATACTTATAGCAGGTGAAAATCTTATAAATTTATGCAACCTGCTTAGTTGCAAATATGCCGTAGTTATATATTTATTGTCTACTAATGGTTTATTTGTGTATTAAAATATACAAAGGCTCCACATTCAGCTAAATAGTAGTATAAAATGCAGAGTACCTTGATTTGAAACCCAACTCAAAAATATACTGTCTTCTTTGAACTTCAACAGTTTTCTTATGATATTACAATTTAGTCTGCATTGTACATTACTAACCTTTCAAATCTTCCAGAAATGAGCAAGTAATCGTATATAATAAGTATGAAATCAGTAAAGTGAATGTTATTTCTCAGCAGAAGTTTAAATTTCTTTAATTTTAAGAATTGTGTTACCCCAGTGAGATTTGTGGTGGACAACAGGGTGCTGGAGCAGTTTTTCTCTGGAATCTCCAGTTTCCCCTGCCATCTAATTCCACTGGTGCTCCATCTTCATCTCATGTATCTTCAGTGTCACTGCCTGCAATGCCTTATGTAGTACAAGCGGGCATTAAACACTGCACACATCTGTTCCCCCATTATATATAACACCAGATTATGACAGAATGGAAAATTGTAGTTCTTCAAAATTAGAAAACCAATAGTTTAGAGTCAATTAGGGATATCCTATTATCAAAATGGGTGCTATACAATGTTCCATAGATTTAAATTAATATTGAAATTTGGCATAAAATGTTTCCTGAATATTTGATATATATTACCACAATAGCTTATACCATTTGACTAATGACATCAGTGTCTATATTAAAGAATAAATGCTGAAACATACAAGCCAATTGAATCTTAACTATCACAAAGCTAGATTGCAGTTTAAATCCCACAGAGTTTGAAGGTTCAAAATAGCTGGGTTGTATCATGGCTGTGGTAATAACAATATTTTAAGTAGAAAACACCCAGTTAAATCCAAAGCAGAAAGTTGGGATGTTTAATGAGATGAAGGATTCCAACTTGTGCAGTCACTTCATAACATTGAGGAAATAGCCACGATGCAATCCAGCATTCAGATTTAGTAAACAAAAGCTCTTGGTATCAGATGTTTATCATCTGAGTCCACATCATTGTTTTCACCAAGATAGTTCACCCAAACATACTAAACTGTAGTTGAGATTCTCTACTTTGTCATTTCTGCCAAATTGTGGATTCAATTTTATAGTAATATATGCTTTTAAAGTTTTTAGCTTCTTTGCATTTATGTAACTAATAGTAATTAATACTAGAATGAATAAATATTATGAGAAGTATACCTTTTTGGCAAAAGCAGCTGTTTTCACATTAAACTTGGAAGCTGCAGGTTGCATAGATCCAAAAGCAGAGATTATCACCTGATAGATAATAAAGACATTACAGTAGAAGGAAATAGTAATTGGAACATTGTTTCCATAGCAGTTTGACTGTTCTAAACAGGGATACTTCAAACTGCTCACTTTAATCGTGGAATGGAATGAGTATATTCAGTGATATACATGTACATTGTGCTTAGTATTCAGTTTGAATCCATAGGAGGAAACAAAAGAAGACAGCACAATTTGCTCTCTAATTTAAATATATTTCAAGTGTAGCTTTAACCATGATTCAAGAACCAGATCTTGCTTTTTGCATTCGATGCAGTGTTTTTAACTCTTTTTAACTGCTTTAGTCATTTCTAAATCTGCAGTTTTGCACTTCAAAATGCAATGATTTGAGTTAAAAAGTTGTTTTATTGTCTCTGGAATGAGTGTTATATAAATTTTTTTAACGTCCTCCAATGTTAAGTCATATCGGATGATGAATGAGATGGATGAAATGATGCTCAAATGAGCCCAGGGCCTAGGGTCTATAGAGCTTAGTTACCAGACATTCATCTTTCAGGATAAGGGAAAGCCTTGGAAAAAAACCTAATCCAGATAACTCACCCTGACCGACATTAAATTTGGCATCCCGTGAACATGAGTCAGACCGCTACCATCTACATTGAGACGGGCATTTTATTGGTCAACAGTTGACTTAATAGTTAACAATTAACTTTATGTAATCATTTAAATATATGCAACAATTTCTATGGTTTATACTTCAGAAATTCAAACAGACTGATCATGCTTCTATATCTCTTAATATAACCTATAACTGTACAGACTTTTTTACACTGTTAGTTTTTACATAGCACTATTACATTGTTACAAACAATATATAAAATGTAACAACTAAGTCTATCAAAACTTTTAAACAAGCTGGTTAACATTTTTGTCCATCTCTATGGCCATGTGCACCATTCTTATTAAACAGTGACCTTTGGAATACCACAGTAAGAATTTGACCAAGATAAATCATACTGCAGTGCACTGTTGCTCAGTACAGTTCAGCACTTAACATGATTAGTTAGCAAATGCCTATCTTGGTTAAATGCACTGCTCATTGCAAGTAAATTCTACTGAACACACCCTGAAGTTTATTTACTCATTTCTTATTCACTTGTTCTACCTTGTTTATGCATGTGGTTGTTCAGCATGCAATAGAGTGAAGCAAAAACAGCCTCAGGTTTCTCTAAACGTGAAGATGATTTTATTATTAAATTTAACATACAATTTTTAAGAAACAATGGAAGGTTAAAAGATAGGTGCAATAAACTCTGAACCTCTTGAATACCCCCACACATTACTCCCACACCAAGTTAATGACTTCAAACCTAGACCTATCTCGTAAAACTACTGGATTCTTATAGATGTGTAATTAATGCATCCTAACGTTCCTGAAAATGTACTGATGGTGCTAAACCCATTCATTGTCTCCCTTATATCTGCATTATTCTAATAGCTATGCTTCAATTAATATAATTGTATCTAAAGCTGTGATTGTATAAATTTTTATTACATTTTTTGGTCAGGATATTTAACACATCTGGTACATAAAAAGCCTTAAGGTATTATAAACTATTAAGTACCAGACAGACCAAACATCAGGATGTGAAAATAGTGTTTCTTTTGATTTGGATTTCTAACTTTTACTCTTCCACCATTCTAGCATTACAATGAAGTATAGCGGGAGTTAATAGGCAAAAATAACCCATTTATATCCAGTCATATTTCACTGTGATAAAAGCGTCTATAAACTATTATTGTTGTTAATGCATCACAAATGATTATCATAGTAAAGTCAGTATTTTACCATAGTAAAATATTAATTTTATTGAGAATGCTGCACATGGCCACTAGAGATAATTTTGCAATTGTGTTCGTATATTGCAGGGATGCTCTTTCTTAAGTTTTCTTTCTTCCTTTTCGCTCTCTCTCTCTCCCTCTCTTTCTTTCTTTTACTTTCTTTTTTCTTTTTCTTTATTTCTCTTTCTTGCTTTTGTATTTTTTTTTCTTCATACTGTAATGTCTTTTGAATATTGAAATGAACAGTGCTCTTTAAAGCTAAACTTCAAACCCAAAGTTGCAAAAAACAAGACTAATAATGGAGCTTGTAACCTTTTTAAAGTAAGCAATTGCCAGCAGTAGATACTTGTTTGCACTGTAGCATTTTACTACAATACAGAGGTGTTTGTAAAATCTGACTCAGGTTGGCACTTTCTATTTCTTAAATTAACATTTTCTTCTAACACGCTTGTCTGTTTTTATTTTGGAGAAATTGTAACTTATTAACCATAAAGCCAGACTATGTAGTATTTAGTACTAACATGAATTAAGTAGTTGAGAAAATAATTTTAAGAAGAACGATATTGTTTGAAACATTGTGAACTTTGGTAATGGATTTATCACAAATAGACCTATTCTTTAAGTAAACAAATTTCAAGATATCAACAAAGTAGCTTTTTTCTGATCATTCAGCTTAAGTATTGAAAGTATAATGAAAGTCTTTAAAAAATCCGAATTATTGTACTCTTTCAGTTAATTTCCCTAATGATTTTAAAAATAGTTGAGTCATCTTGTATCTGTAACATTTCATTGGTTTATTTTAATGCCTAGAGATGAGAATTTCATGCATTATAAAATCCGTAATGGTGCATGCATTTATAAACTAATCATGCATAGTAAAGTGAAAATTACAAATTGTGCATTTTCATGTTTGTTCAAGTTTGTAGGAATATGTAAAGCAAATACAACATGCTGGTATACTTGAAAATTTGTTATACATTTTCTCTGAAATTATCAGATCTTACAGCACCTAGATGCAATTAAAAATAAACATAGTTTTATTACTTGAAAGAAGTTTTGTAGTATATTGCAAAGAACACTGCCATAGAAAATATTTGGAAATAGAACACAAGGGTCAGCTGGTAAGTCCTGGGCCTCACATAGAAATGGTGCTACTGGGCAGTTTGACCTTAACTATAGATTAGCTTGTATCCATAGTTGCAGGTCAATAGCTTGTTTAGTTTTTTGAATGACAGCAGTTCAAACAAGACTAGTGTAGAGATTTCCAAATGGAGGATTTGGAAAAACGAGCATTGATTAAATACTTCCATTTGAAAGGCTTAACGTTTAAAGAAATCAAGAAGCAAATGGACAGTACGTTGAAAGACTCTGCCCCTTCATGTACAATGGTTAACTTGTAGGTTACAGAGTTAAAAATGGAACGTACGAGCACTAGTAATGACTCTCACTCTGTGGAACTCACAACTCCAGAGATCATTGAAAAAATTAATCCTTTAGTACTGGAAGACCGCAGATTAAAGTTGTTTGAGATAGCAGAGGCTGTAAACATATCAAAAGAATGTGCAGGTAATATTTTAAGTAAATTTTTGAACTTTCACAAGGTGTATGGAAGACAGGTGCCACGTTTGTTGACACCTGATCAAAAGTTGCAAAGAAAAATAGTTCTGTTAAGAATTTAGAGCTCTACCATAAAAATCCCAGCAAATTTTTGAGACGGCTTATCACCACGGAACAAGTGGTGAGTGTTATGGCGAGTGTTTTCTTGGATGCACAGGGAATTATTTTTATTGTTTACTTGGAAAAAGATAGAAGTATTACTCATGACTACTACGCAAGCTTACTGTAACGTTTGAGTGATAAGGTAAAAAGAAAATACCTCATTTGGCAGACATAAATCTTGTTTCTTCATGACAATATTCCAGCCCATCATTCAGTCTTTGCAATGGGAAAAATGTGCAAAGTAAACGTTGAATTGCTTGAACATGCACCCTATTCACCAGATCTACCATCCAGTGACTACCACCTGTTCCCAAACCTCAAAAAGTTTCTTGGTTGAAGATTTCACAGCAACAAGGTCATTTATGCAGTGAACAGCTATTTTGATGACCTTTATAAATTGCACTACAGAAATGGTTAAATTAAATTAGAACAATGATAGTACAAATTTATTAGCCTTTCTGGAGGTTATGTTGAAAAATAAAGGATTTTTTTAAATTATTTTTTTTTGAGGCCCGGAATTTATCAGCCGACCCTCATAGAAGTGCTTATCTCTTTACAGCAGCAATTGCAGAATGTGACATTCCCACTAATCTAACAAATTCTTTTCCTTTAATCCATGTACAGAATATGCAATACTTTTGGAAATTTTAATTGATGGCTTATTAGCAGCATATTAACACATGCTCTTTGAATAAACGAACACTAATCATTTACTGGTTCACACACTACAAAGACAGTTAAAGAGAGTGAGTTCAACTCTAGAAGAATCTAAATTGCTATGTAGTAGTTGATATTGCAAAAGAGCAGGAGGGATGAAGGGGAGGTAAGAGGAAGAGAACATTTGCTACCACCCCGAAATTTGAACCCAAACTTTGGGACCAAAGTTTGGCAGTGGTATAGAGTATCATTTGGAAATAATTACACTTGTTTTAAAAGTATCACTTAATCTACGGACATGCCATGTTAAAGGGCACTGAACTGATATAAGTACATGCGTCTGTGTGGTGTACTGTGTGTATTGTAAAAAGGTAGTTTTTGTGTATTGTTAAGTAGAGAAAGCTATAACTATAGGGTAACTATCATTGGTAAAGATAGTTTTGGTGGAAGAAGTTAAAACAGCAGATATTTATAAACATTCAACTGTGGTATTGGTCAAAGAGCTTTTACTCAAGACTGCTTTCTACTATTTTCTGAATTTGTGAATGGGAGGGAATTACTGCTCATCCATCAACATCATGGTTTCCAAGAAACATTGAAATTGTATCTGAATTGATTGTGGCTAATAGGCATATAACAATTGATGAATTAAACAGGCCTTAGCAGTCAACCCTCTGGACCATTATTCAAGGCGATCTGGATATGAGAAGGGTGGTTTTTGTAATTTACGTCCTCCAACATTTAGTCATATCAGACGATGAATGAAATGGGTAAAATGATGCTCAGTGCTTCCGGGGTCCATGGAGCTTAGAGTTACCCGACATGCATCTTTCAGGATAAGGGAAAACCCCGGATAAACCTTATCCAGGTAACTCACCCTGACCGAGATTTGAACTCGGGACCTCTTGAACGTGAGGCAGACATGCTACCATCTACGCTACCTAGGCAGGCAGAGAAGGGTGTGTGTGTATATAGGTTCCAAGAAACTTGACATAGGCCAAGAAGGAACAAATTTGAAGTCTGTTGTGAACTATTGGAAATGAAAATCTAGATTTTTTGGAGTAATTGGTGACTGATGACTAATTATGTTGTCAAAATCATTCACCTGAGAAGAAAGTTCAGTCCTTGCAATGAACACGTTCTAGGAGTCCCCAATCTAAGAAATATGCTGCTCCATTTGCACGTAAGCAGATAATTTTCTTTTGGAACATTTGTGGTGTACAACTAATGGACTGGCTTTTACAAAGAATAACTGTCAACAGCTAGGTGTATTAGTACACCTATGACTTAGATGCAGTATTCAGCAGCAGTGTCAGAAAAAATGGTCAAACACAGTCCAACACCATCAATGCCATGACTGCAAAATTGTCATTATTGAGGTTCATTATTGTGCTAGATGTGCCATGTTCATGGATCCTGCTACATATTATTATGCTTTGACAAGATAATTTCTTGGTAAAACGTTTGGTAACAGTGAGCTTCGTCTTTGAGCTGTCCACATGGAAAATGGTTCCACAATGTAATAATGAAGTTTCCAGAAAGGTAGCTAAGGGGTGTTTATATTGGTGGGGAATATATGTTATTTTCCTATTCAGATTTCTAACTATGTAAACAGCTTTGTATTCAAGAACAGCTACCCTTCCTGAAATAATGTTATTTTGACTTAACATTATTAGTCTTTAATTTTCTGCAGCCATTTATATTTTCTTCTCTACTGTCCAAAATATCCACAGTCTGAAGTAGGTTGGTACAATGTTGTAAAAAGTGAACCTCCATCCAGGGAAAGCTTTGTTTTAAATTTCATTTTCCTTTTTCATTCCTTTCCTGAAGGTAAAATAAAACACAAAGTTCAAGAAACTTAGGTGCCCATATTGCTAAAACATGCATTTAAACTGAATAAACTGTGTCTTACATGCATGATTAAGCTAAAGGTTCTTTAAACGTGCATTATGTTTTCATACTCAAAAGGCCAAAACATGCAAACAGACATTAAAAAAGTAGGTACATTTTGGAACTGGAAAGTAACAAAATAGTTTGCTACTAAGTTCGAGCTATATCCTAAGTTCCTATAAAAACATTTATTTGCATAGAATTCTCATTTCTGGTTGTGATTATTGTAAATTTAACATCCATCTATCTTAATGTTGAAGGAATTTTATATATTACTGATATTGGTTCAGTTTGCAGGTAAGAGCATTCATTGCATTTATATTAGGAGAAGTTTGTTATGAAATATAAATCTAAATTTTTCTTCCTTCCCTTTAAGGTATAGATAATGGCAGTTAAATACAATGTTTGAATCCTGTTTGTGGAGAGTTTAAATTTTTACAATACCATTGAAAAAGAAAGTATTACAAATAACAAAACTGATAAAGTGGTTTGTTCTTTAAATTAATATGATAATAGTTTTTCTATTCAGTGCAGCATAAGATAAACAAGTGCATTCAGACTTTCTTATGAACTGATATGAACTGATTAGAATAGTCTATTTACCAGTATAATATCTTTTAGAATATAGCATATTAACTAATGAGTAATCACTAAATGAGTTTTGCAGCTAATAATTTTCTTAGTGATTCATTTTGTACTTCTATGAGAAATCAGATTTGTTCTGACATAAAGGACTGAAGGGTGTAACAACAAACCCATAAAAACTAAATTGTTTTGTTTCAGAGATACTAATGTATCTAATCGTATTGTTATTTAATTATTGATGTAGGTGCTTTGTGGACTGGAACACTTGCATGTGCAAGGTATAGTGTACCGAGATTGTAAACCTGAAAATATTCTGCTTGATGATCATGGCCATGTGCGTATATCAGACCTAGGATTAGCAGTTGAGATTCCAGAAGGAGATATGGTACGAGGTCGTGTTGGCACAGTGGGATATATGGGTAAAGTACTAAATATATATTATCATGTAGCATATACCATTACATTTATAATATGAAAAGTGTATTTGATAATGGTAAGTCACCATTTGAGAGTGGTAGAGGTAAGCAAGTAAATACACTAGCTGAGCCACCAAGTTGTCACATTCCTGACACATTCACTCTACTTTACTGAGAACATCATTAAAGGATTAAACTTTTGTGCATATTGTTTCTTTCTTTACTTTGTTAATTTTGTAGCAAAAATAAATATGAAGTATTATTTGCATCGCCTAAGTGCATTTGTAGCCTGCCATTTGTAGCAATAAACATTATGCTGATTGTGAGACAAAGGTTTTAGCAGTAGAAATTTAAAAAAAAAATTGGAATTCCTTTCTTTTGTTTCCAGTTTGGTCCGTGAGACTCTTACTTCAACAATATTCAGATTTACTTTTTTTTTTTAAATCTGTATTGTGTAATCATGCATTAAGTATATTTTTATATTTTCATAAATCCAAATGATTTTATAATTAGATTGTATTATTTTCTATTATGACAATATTTATTTACTGCAAGCAGCTTGAATTAATTTTAATGCTTTGCAATATTTCAGCTCAGGTACTTTCTATGTAAGGAGGTGCTTTACTTAATGCAATGCTATGGAGTTTTTGCTTCCTGCTTATTCTCATGTTGCCATTCATACTGCCGTCTCTTATGTAATCCTTCACACATGCACTATAACAATTCTATTTAATTACCTTAGTCTCTTGATAGACTTGTAAAATGAAAGCTTGCCAATATGCCTGATGCGCAGAGCACTATTTTTGTACCGTTTATACTGTTATAGCTTTTGGAGGGCGACATCATCCCTTTTATGGACTTCATTATCCAAATGAATCTTGAAGTGTGCATATTGCAGTGAATAAAATATTGAGCAGATCTATTGTTCTGTGGTTTGATAGGTGACATTTTATTTAGTAGTTTAGGATATATAACATAGCTATCGTGCCTTTCTTAAAATCAGAATTAGAGTGTTAACTATGTAGCCTTCAGTTGAGTGTGAGGCAACCCAGCTTTGTCCAAGTAGTATTGAAGTCTTGCGCAGTTCCTGCAGGGGAAGTAGGAGAGCTGCATTGTCACATTGCATTAGAGCATATGTAAACTGTTTGGCAGCATACTGAATAACAAACATCTGAGACAATTATTCTAAATTAGCCCAATCAGAAATTGTTCATTAATATTTATAGAGGATTTGTATGTTAATAATATTAATGTGTTAGAATTGTGAAGTTTTATGTTATTTATAAATAAACAAAATTTAATAGTTACTTACGATATTAACATAATGGAGCAGTCGTGAAAAGTTACGTCGCTATGGTGATGAAAAATGATTTCTGAAACGAGCAGAAAAAGTGGATGGATAGGTTGTATCAGGAAAGAGAGACTAATGCACATAATGCATTGTTAAAAGTTTATTAGATGAATGCGAAGTATTTTAAATGAAAGAGATATCAATTGTCTTTAAAAGCTAATGTTTTTTTAATTCATCATAACAAAAACCATCAATCCAAGACCACGACTTGGGAACATATAAATTCAATTGCTCACCAACTGTAGCTACGCTACGGAAATAGCTAAGAAAGCTCTCTCTCGCTCTCTCTCATACACACACTCACACACCCTCATCAGCTGCTATCAAATTGTGTCCCATTTTGGGGCAAAGAAATGCCATCAAACTGGCATCCCAACGTGGCACAACTAAAAGTCACAATCACAAATAGATGCCATTATATTTCAGATGGATTTAGCATTTAATAAGTCCAATATGTTTGGAACGAGAATAATAAATTATGCACACAACAAGCCAAGAAATAAATGGGAAAACAAAGGGAGTGCACATGAACACTAGTAAGCAACACTAAACTCATGCTACATGCAATATAACGTGGTAGTTTGTTACCCTGAAAATTCAGCTTGTAGGTGAAGGGAAAGGAAGGTGGTGGCATCGTAATGTCTAGATTAATAGTGAGGTGACATTGCCAAGAATACAAATGCCCCCAGTAAATGTCTGAAGTCTCAGGTTATTTAAGTGCAGTGAGAATTAACACTGAAACCATATCTCGTGCAACAATTGTATTCACCACTTATTCTACTGTTTCTTTATAGTTTTATTCTTCACTTGATCTTGCTCCTCATAAAAATTATTATGGCATCCCCCCTGCAATGTTGATTTTTCTCAGTCTTGTTTTCATTGCTCTGTCAAATTATTTACATACATATTTAACCAATCTGTTTCTATTTGAAATTCCTAGTGTTTTCCTATCCCAATGCCCTACCGTAGGTTGTATGTTTTTTTTTTTAACATTGTATGACAAGCTGTTCTCTTAAATTAGATGTTTGCATTGCTTTCAGTTGTTTTGTTTTTGAAGTAAATTTATATAAATATCCCAATTTCTTACTAATCTCTTTGAGTTTTTAAAATGTATTCTGGCATGCTGGCTTTTGAGTCTTTGTTTCCAAATCAGTTCCTTTTAATTGTTCTTATTAGAATAGCAACAATACATTATGATGTATTGTGCAATATAGTTTCATAAATAAAAAGTCTTGTCTCCACACTATTGATGTCTTGGTATTGTTCCTCTACCATTTTTAAATGTCTGATATAATTGCTTCATTTCTCTTATTGATGCTTATTACTGTATTTTATAATGAAGCCATTTATTTTATTGTTTTGAAAATAAATGAACACTCCTATGTTATATAAAAATTATTTGTGGTTGGTTTATTGACACTCGTCACTTACTTTTTCATATATTTATGAGAGACTAGTTTCAAAGGCCCTGGCCTCCATTTTCAATCTCTTTCCAACTGCCAGTTGGAAAGAGATTGAAAATGGAGGCCAGGGCCTTTGAAACTAGTCTCTCATAAATATATGAAAAAGTAAGTGACGAGTGTCAATAAACCAACCACAAATAATTTTTATATTAATTTTGACGTCACTGTTACTAAATTCCTCCAAACATACACTCCTATGTTATATTTATATATGTTCATTAAGTACTACAGCTTTTATGTTTCCTTGTCTTTTATTTATGATATGCAGGGTTTTTCAGAATTTGACCGAAAAACTTTAAGTGATCATAGAAATGTTGGGAGAACAATTTGAGTTAGTACACTTATGGTCTCAGTGTATGAGCACACCACTAATACCACCTCAATGTGTATAGGTACATATTGACTACACTGTCAGTAAATGTACATGTACATGTTGCTTAGTGGCAACGTAAGGAGCTGTTAAGCCAATGATGATAGGTTCTAAGTTCAAGTCTTATCAAATGTTTTTCTATTTCTATCTTCCTTTTTTTAAATTTATTTTTGTTCTTCAAGTTGTTGTTTGTGAAGGATGATGAATATTGCTCTCTCTAATTGTAATTACCACTACTGTTAAATGCAGTCATCAAAATCAAATGAATCAAATCAATTTTGAACAAGAATATTGTCGCATTATAGATTGTGAAACCGGATGATTTTAGTCTACAAGTTGTGGATAGAGTTGTGTATACTTAAAGGTGGTTTACTGTAAGGGTTTACAATCTACTTTGCAACTGGGATTGTAGCTGAAAGGACAGGGGGTCAGATGGTAGAGGTAAATGGTAAAGGGAATTTATAGTCAGGTTACAGATATAGATAGAAATAGCACAAACTTCTACGAAATGCCAGTTTACTATAACATCATGATTTTCTACAATACAAGTCAACCCCGAAGTCTTGAAGAGACTTTGGGTGGATTGGTGTTGATAGCTACATTAGTACATTAAGACACAGTCGGGCTTACCTTCGAGGAGATGTTGGTGCGTGGTGAAGTGAATATTTGGCATAGCCTCCGGCTGCAACAATACACTTTAGAATCCTTTCATGGAAGTGTTGAAAACAGTGTTGTTGTATAAATTAAATTAATTTGGAGTTGATTAATAACACAAAACAACACAACACTCACTGAGTGTTGTTTTGTGTTATTAATCGACTCCCAATTAATTTAATACACTTTAGACTCTCACGCGCCTCTATAATCACCACTATAAGTATTCACAGCCAAGCCCAAAAAGAGGGGGCCAACACACGTTGAACCTAGGGACCTTTTCCCTTTGATCAGCAGAAAAGCTTCTGGAACATTCCATCCGCCATGTTGGTTTAAGCCCAACGACCTGCTGATTGTCCATTACCAACTACCAGGTTCAACATTTTGAGTTGCTGCATTTGGCATTCTATCTTGGTTACTGCTCTTAAAATATGCAAATTACGGGTTTGTCGTCTAATACTCCACTATGAGGTTTCTACATCTTTACTTCCACAAAGTAATACTTTCAGTTGTATAAAGAAACCTCATGCTATTAAAATTTCAAATAAATTCCTAAAATAAATCAAGTTCCTTCACTTCACCAAAATATACGCGACAATATGCAACATAGATGTAATGCTTTAAACCTAGACATGATATGTAATCAAAATCCTTTATTGGAGGCAACTTCAAAAATGGCATTACCATGACCTGGAATTGATACAGAATTGTGCTTAATAATAGTAATAGTATTTATTCATCCTTTTGATTATAGTACATGATATAGGACACGTCAAGTACTTATAACTAAAAATTATACAATAA
This sequence comes from Mantis religiosa, assembly GCA_030765055.1. Taxonomy (NCBI): domain Eukaryota; kingdom Metazoa; phylum Arthropoda; class Insecta; order Mantodea; family Mantidae; genus Mantis; species Mantis religiosa. The sequence continues at coordinate 132,203,091 of CM060949.1, read as the reverse complement.
ACATATACACAACACAAGTTTAGAAATGCAGTCAATACTGATGGATTGAAAGAATATGGTACTGGCTCTAGAAAATGAATATTTAGGTGTGCAGGGCAAATAAGTCACGTGATTAATTAAGGCTTCACGGATGATCAGCCGTGTCAAAAAATTCAATTCAAGTTTTCAGCCGTTCTAAGCTCCATGGCGTTCTTCAGAAGGAAACATAAAAAAAGTCTCTTTTTCAGGTATATGGAAACAGTGTGCATCCCCATTTGTGAACTTGGATTTTTTAAAATATTTTCCTTTTGAAAAACACCAGTGAATCGGGAAATAGCATTATACATTTGCATTTAAGTGAAATACACATATAAAAGGGCTACTGTCACTAGCCTGAATAGCTAAATTGGTAACATCATTGGCTATGAAGAAGTTGTGCAAGTTTTGATTCCTGCTGCAAACTTATTATTCAATTTCTTTTTGTGTTTAAAATGAAGGGTGTGTGCGTACACAAATAGCAATGCTAATTTTAATTTCTCAATAACTCAGAAAAAATATATAGATTTAGTTTAATATAGGCATTTCTAAAGGGGATTTAAACATAGTGCATAGGAACATCTTAAATAGCCGCATTGCCAAAGCACATGTGCAAATCCAAAGGTCACAACATCTTATAGCCTTTCTGTGTTATTTTAGTTATGTTTTAAGTGAATAAATAAAGGTTAAGCAAGAATGTGACTCATTTGCCTTGCACACTTGTTATTTATTTTTCAGAGCCAGCAGCACATTCTTTCTATTTGTAACCACACTACTGCATCAGTCCAATGTCATGGTAATGCCATTTTTATAGTCTCTCCGATAAAGGTTTTTGATAACATACCATGTATGGTATAAAACATTATCTTATCATGTTGTACATTCTTGTTCAAAATTCATTTTATTTCCGTAAAAAATGAAGCTAGATACAGTGAAGTAATAAATATTACAATGCACAAATACAACTATTTGCAACAAAAACTTCACTTATCTTAAGAAAATGATGTAAATTTTTCTTATTAATTGATGGGATCGATATGTAAACAGCTGATGATGTTAGGAAGATTCTAACGAAACACGTTCTAGGTAAATACTAGCAGTAAGGGGATCATTGAGTATTAGTTCAACTCAGAATCCTATTTGTCAACATTTGTCTACATCTTCAGCCATCAAACAACTTCGCCGTCAACGATACTATCAGTTGTTAGTATGTTTTTGCCAGTATTACCAAAATCTGAAAACGAAATAAACCTTTAAACAGATTCAACTGCTGGTATTTCAAAATTCATTACTCACTGTTTATTTTTTAAAATAAATATTTTTTTCCAAACCATTAAAACTATCGGACCATTTCATTGTTTTAATAATTTAACTTCAGGATTTATTTCATGGTTAAATGACCAAAAATGATCTGCTACAGCCGATTGATCAGTTTCTTTATACTTAATAAGTAAGTAATCTTTATTTCCATTTCAATTACATATTATTATACATTTACATACTTATTACTACACTGAGTTGCTGGTTACCCATGGGCCCAATAGACTCAAACTCTGAGGTTGTCAAGCTAATGGGTCCCTTTTATACTTAATGTTACGAAAATGTTCTTTCGTTCTGGTTTCCAAATTACATTTCGTCTTTCCAACATAAACCTGATCACAGTCTAAACAATTAAATTGATTAAATACCAGATTTTTTATTATTATTCAGAGAAATGTAGTAAATTTTTAATACTATATTTTGAGGAACTAAAATTATACCAAACTCTTTAAAACATCTTTGAAAATGTTTATTAACCCAAGGATGGTAAGTAAATTTTTTAAAATTATAATCGTCTTTTATTTTTTTAAGGGTAGAAATATCATTAACGGTTTTTTGATATTTAAATTTTTCAATCTTTTTTTGTATAAAGTCTTTATTAAAACCATTAATAATATATCGAGATTCAACTGTATTGGAACACCACAGTGAAGCGAAAAATTATTAAATTTTAGATGAGTCGCATTTTTTACACATCTGCTTCACTTTCGTACCTATTTTGAGGACATGTTTCGCAAATCTTCGTTTGCATCTACGGCTCTTGTGCGACTCACTCAGTCGCACAAGAGCCGTAGATGCAAACGAAGATTTGCGAAACATGTCCTCAAAATAGGTACGAAAGTGAAGCAGATGTGTAAAAAATGCGACTCATCTAAAATTTAATAATACATTAATAATATGTTTGTATTATTTATTTTCTTTATTAAATTCTTCTTTATTCTTCTTTATTAATCTATAAATCATACCATTAAAAACACAAATTTATGTGAAAAAGGGTTAAAACGTTTATTTTTTATGTAATTATCGATATGAGTAGACTTCCTATAAATACCAAAGGTTAATTTATTATTTCTTATTATCTTTAAACCTAGAAAAGGAAGAAATCTATTAATTTCTAATGTGAATTTTATAGCTTTAGCTTGTAAATTTAGTAATTTTAAAGCATCATATGTTTGTTTATCAGGAACAATAGCAAAAATATCAACATATCTATACCAGGTTTTAAAATTTAGAGGGAATGCTTTAGTGACCTGCATTTCGTAAAAGCTCATAACATGATCAGCAAGAAAAGGTGAAAGAGGTGAATGATTTTATTTGTTTGATCTGGATGATTACATTTAACAACAGTGGTAATAACAAATGACAAGTGCAGTATTTCACATCCTTCCCAGTCAACAATTTTAAGAATGAAAATAAATTTTGAAGAAAAGAAGAGAGAAATGGTAAAACATTTGGTAATGCTTGAGCTTGGAACCTATAATCGTTGGTTTGACTCCCTAAGTTGCCACTGAGCCACACGTGTACACAAGCTGCATATACATATTGAGATTGTATCAGTGCCATACTGGCCCAAGTTTACTTTCATTTATTGTAGTCTGAGACCATAAGTGTTTTATCTCTGACTGTTCCCCCAATATCCCTCCATAGTCCCTTAAAGTTGTTCAGTCAAATTCTGAAACATTCTGTAGTTCTAAGTTTGCACATATGTTCTATTGAATAAGAAATAAGTTAAAATAATCAAGAATTAGAATACACATGACCAACCATAACATGTGCATAGAATCAACAAGAAAGTAACTTGTCTTTTAATGAACTTCAGGAGTAGATTATTTACACAATGTCACTTACACTTTAATTTTTAGGGTTGTTTAAGTTTTTTAAAAAAACTGACTACTAAAGTTTTATTAATTGGATGTTACTGTTACTAAATTCCTTCAAACATCAGTTAACTTATCTTCTGTTAAGAGCCATGGACAATAATTAAGAATTGTTATTGATAGTTAATCAGGCTCATACACATAAAAAGAAAATTTTCTTCATTCATTGCTAATCTCATTAAAAGTAATGGGGATAGATGTATCTCCAGTGCTTTTCATGTATCATTCTATAAGCTGGCATGATTGTAATATCAAATAAATCCATCACTATCATATAGAAAAGTGTCAAAAGTAATTAATCAGAAATATCAATATTTTATTTAGAACAACTATACTTCTTGTGAAACGTCAGAAAACATTATAGTAGAACTCATTGCTCAGGCATAAAATCAGAAATAATATTGCTCCAAAAATAAAACTGCCACATTCGAAACCACGATGCAGAGCTGCTTGAAAGAACTGCTACAACTTTCAGGTCATAAATTTCATTATCATCTCCCTAAAGCTTACTGGATTTCACATTTTTTTTTTAAGTTTGGAACAAGCTTGATGTTTAGGATTTAGTGAACAGTGGTATGCCAGTAAGCACAAAACTTTGTATTGCATTTCTAAAGCTGTCTGTAAGAGTAGATACAAGTACTTAAGTTTTCGGCCTAACCATTCTTTAGGTATGACAAAGACAAATATCATGTTTCGCTTTTCAATATATTCACTCTTTATTACAACACACTTCTCATATTTTTCAATTATTTTAAAAATTTCTACCTCAAAAATAATCGGAAGTTTTGTCTAAAAATTGATATAAACAGCATGCATCACTTCTTTGAAATACTTAAATTTCCTTTTTTGGAGGTCCTTGTTTTGAGGAGAGGAAATATTTCCTTGAAGCTAGATCTGGGCAGTAGGTTAGTTGGTCAATCTCCTTGAAGTCACATTTCCTCACAGCTTCTTTTGCAGTAAGAGCTGTATGATCAAGCAGATTTTTTGAAGGTGCACACCTCCACTCAACTTTCCTGGTCTTTTCTCTTTGTTGGAACCACATAGTCTTCTTTGTAGTAGGCCAACATAGTGTCCCTCACTTTGAAGACAATGTAGTGTATTCCTTCACACATACGATGGGGTTTCTAATGCATGCTGCTGAGTCTGCGTCCTGTTGCTACAGGATCTCAGGGATGGGAAGCTGCAGCATCCGGTCCTTGGAGCTGGTGTTGATGCTCTAGGTTGTGATGTCCTCTCGTTACCTACAGCAGCTACAGTTGTCTCATGAAAACCTCTTACCTCAGGCATAGTATCAGACTGGAATAGAATGAAAGTAAATTAAACTAAATAAACTAAATTGTTTGACTTCTTTTCAAATATTTCAATTTTAATTCCTTCAGAAGTTAACATAAACACATTATAACACAAAATGAATACATGATTTCAGAACCATTGCTATTCCTTTACAATGATATTGTTTTACTCAATGATTCTACACAGATTTTCCATACTTGACGGCATCCATTCAAGTAAAACACCTTACCTTTTTATTCCCCAACGATGACGCCATGCAGAATCACAATTTGCTTCTTTACTCAATGGAGTCTCAATAGAATGGACTTAACTAGCTTATTTGAAATTGAATTGGCTGTTGCTATGGCAATTTAATAATTTCTCATTGGTTTACGGCATCTTTAGTTAACCCACTCTTCATTACCATATTTGGTAATCTTCATAATCTTTTCTTTAAATCATTTTTAAATAATTTAACATTCAAGCAACATTTCTAAATTTAAACCAATATTATCATTGTTAAACATTTTGACAATTCCATTGTGTAAGGACTATGATACAATGAAGCACACAATTAATAAATTTTTCCTTTGCTTCCACTTCTTCAATCACTATTTTACCTTCAATTTTTTTTTTAATCTTGTTTCCTTTCTACCACAATTTTTAATAATTTCCAATGAATTCTTTTCTCAACAAATTTAAATTAACAAAATTAAAATATTGACAACATTTTAGGAGTTTTGAAATAAAAGAACAGTTACACACCCTCAAAAGATAGTGGCCATGATCTTCTTGGTTGACTGAGTGACTTTGACCTTTAGAGGTGGTGCTTTGTCAGGTTTGCACCATTCCATTGATTCTTGGTTAGAATCATAGAGTTCTGTAGTTTCATCCCCTGTAACTAAAGTTTTCAGAACTTTTCTTTGTTGGCACAACAGTGCTCTAAAAATACTTGACAATGGATAACTTGTTGCTGCTTTTGCATGAGGAAAGAAGTTCAGGTACCCAAACCTTATTTATTTAAATGTTCATGAATAATTCAAAGGACTGTCATTTTAAAGTGCTCAAATTTTGTATTTCTTTAACTTTGAGCCACTCCATCCACAACAGCGATATTTTCAGAAATGAGTACCTCTACTTTCAGGTATAAGTACATCCAAAAGTTAATGTGCACCCATCTTGCACTAGCCGTACTCATGTTTAAATGTTCATGAATAATTCAAAGGATTGTCCTTTTAAAAATGTTCAAACTGCTATTTCTTTAACTTTGAGCCACTCCATCTACACGAGTGATATTTTCAGCAATCCTACAGTTAACTTGCATGCTCTTCATTTTTAATGCTTTCTCGATCCATTTAAAAAGGTTTAGCCCATTCTTTCATGTGGAATATAAGGTGGATGATTTCCCATATACTTCATTCAATTTGGAGTGAGTCCTTCAAATCACTGTGGTATAAAAGGGACGATACTCTTCGTAATCACTCTGTGTGTCTTAAACACTTCTAAAATCTCTATTGTGTGTATGCTATTTTTTGAGTTTACATTCCACTTTATTCGGAATATCTAATCTATTAAAAAAATTGTTGAATTACAAGAAAGTTGTTTGCACAATGTAAACAGAATATAGTATAATAGTATATAATACTGCATGCATTTGCCATTACTAAGAAAATTATGCAAAGCTGTATATTTACTGCATATAACAATTATTTTCATATGTGTTCAAACATATTTTGTGTATATTTTAGCTCCAGAAGTGATTGACAACGAGAAATATACCTTTAGTCCAGATTGGTTCAGTTTTGGTTGTTTGATTTATGAAATGATTGAAGGGCAGGCTCCCTTTCGTGCGAGGAAGGAAAAGGTAAGGATCATGCAGCATTTTTCCATATATTTATATAATTAAAGGAAAGAGCAGGAAAATATTGGCATATTCATAGAGAAACATATCCATGTTTTGAAAATTTAATAACATTAAATTGTTTAATAGGAACAAAGACATATAAATAAATACAAAAGTTAAACACTGTGTCAAATGAATTAGAAGTGTAATACATGAATAGAGAAGTATGAAATGGTACTGTACAGTGAATATCAAGTTACGGTTACATTACAGAATGTGCAGATCTATAATCTCCCATAAATGTATCATCATTTAAATACTGAATGCTCATTTTCCAATTACTATATATATTTACATACAGTATTACCCAACATTTATGTTCCCATCTTTTACATTTTCATGACATTTTTTTATGTTTCCCTCATATTTCCTATGTTTGCAATGTATTAAAATCCTCAAGTTTGAATTTTTGAAATACTATATTTTCTGCCATTTATGTTACGTCAGGTAGTTTGAGTGGGGAAAAAAATATCAAAGTAAAATGGCCAATCAGAAATCCTTCAGCACAAAGCTTTTACGTTCTTCTGCGCCCAGGCATGTAAGGGTACACTCACCCATGTCATTTTGCCTAGAGAGGCAACATTGCCATTTATCATGACCATGTGGAAAGCACTTTTGCAAATACAGTTTTATCAGGTTCCCAAATAGGCTCGGTTTATTGTTTGGCTGCAACATCTTTGTCATTTTTGGACATAGTTAAATATTTATTAAAAGTGTTACCCAATTGCAAATTGAAATTATACTATGAGTCAACTGATGTAATGCAAATGTTCATAGAACACTCACAGAAATGCAAACTCAAGTACACGTAAACACAAAGCATATAACCATACAAATACGATATCAAACAATTTGTGACAAATAATTGGCTGCTCGAATCATATAACAATATTTGTAAAATCAACAAGAAGTTCATCAGTCAGAACTGTGTCAGCCTACTTTAAGAAATTTATTCTTTGTATGAATTCACTGCATTTTCACAGATGTGATTCTTAGGGTCTTCCACCCCAAAACATCTTCGCATTTGCCAAAGTGATAAGCAAACAAAGATCAGAATTAATACAAGAAATTACACAAAACAGTGGAAGGTGGTCAGCTGAGATTACTCAATAGGTTTATCAAATAAAATAATTTATATTTGATTCTCAAATGATGAATAATAGAAATGGTTTTTTTGGTACATTGTTATAGTGAAATTCTGTGGTAATACACTAAGCAGTATCACTTTGAAACTGTACTTAAGTCAGTATGTAATAATAAATGTGCTGTTCTAAATATGTTAAGCTAAAGTTCTAACAGCACTGATGTAAATATGAAAAATCAAATTGTACGAATTGTAATAAAAACATCTAATATTGTGTAATGGGGCATGCTGATATTCAATAAAAGAAAAGAGTTATTTATTTTGATATAAGAATTTGAATAAATTTTAACACATGAAATACAACTGAATGCCCAAGCAAGCTGAGTTTTAGGCATATACTCGTAACTTCTAATAACCACACATGATTCACCAGTGTAACCAATGTAGCAACCTATCTGTATGATTTCACAGCAACAGCCCTCTCCTGCATTGGAACATTGGGGGGCCAAGTACATTAATGTACAGGGAATCTACGTTGGAAAATAAAAAATTATTTTGAATGAAGTCATTCGTTATTTAGTTTTTCATTCTGAGTACTTTCCAAACAACCCTTGTATTTTCATTTTAAGTATTGCAGATATGTAAACTGGCATACAGTGCTATGATTGCAAATAAATGCCCACCTCTGTAGCATTAGGAGGTCCCAAGTTCAAATCTCAGTCAGGATAAGTGATCTGGATAAGGTTTCTTTTTTCCTGGGGTTTTTTCATGTCTTGAAAGATGAATGTTGGATAACTCTAAGCTCTACAGACCCTGGGCTTCTTTGAGCATCATTTCATGCATTCAGTTTGACCTAACATTTAAAAAGACATTAAAAAAAATCAAACATTGTGATGAGACTCATGGCTATAAAGTAATTTATCATGGAAATGTTCTTTATCTCTATATAGTATTTATGTACACATGTACCTATCCTTATACTTGCAGAATGGAATCTATAATAGTTATTATATATAATATAATATTATATGTAATATATGGAATCTCATATTTCTGAAAACTAATCATGTGATGCTTGGATTGCAGGTGAAACGGGAGGAAGTGGATAGACGAGTGAAAGAGGAGCAAGAGAAATATTCGCACAAGTTTACTGATGAAGCAAAATCTCTTTGTCAGCAGGTTTGTCTATATGCATTTCTTAAGAATTTTCTATTTATTAAATTATAGATGAGTCGTATTTATTACACATCAGCTTCACTTACGTACCTATATTGAGGACATGTTTTGCAAACTATCGTTTGCATCATCAGCTCTAATGCGACTCAAATGAGAATTTTCTATTTGTTGTTGCCTGAATTAGTTCATGTCATACATTTCTAACTTGCAGCTCGGCTTCCACTTTTACGCTTTTTCTTTTTAACTATTTGCCTAAATCCAATTTCTATTAATTATTTAGGTTCTTTTTCTTTTCTGTATAACTCACATATATGTTATCTATTTTATTAAAAATGTTCTATCACATTCTCCCTCTCCTGCCCACTGTGCAGTGCTGACCTGACTGTCCGTCACATGCTTTTAGATTGTTATAGCTTGGCACGTCTCCGCAGGTCTCTCCAGCTGCCGGCCAGCTTGGCGGATATCCTCGCGGATGACGAAACGGCAGTGGGCAAAGTTTTAGCATTTGTTTCTGCTGTGGATTTTAGAATTTAACCTCAAGTATCTTTTTTTTTTTTTTTTTTTTTTTTTTTTTTTTTTTTTTTTTTTTTTTTTTTTTTTAGTATATATATGTGTGTAGTTTTAACAGGTTTATAGATAATATATATTTTTAGAAATCTTTATATCTGGCTTTTGCCATGACTTGTTTTTTAAAGGGCGCTGATGACCGCCGTAGTTGAGCGCCCCTATTCACATCATCATCATCATCATCATCTCCCACTCATATGCAGTGAAACTCTGTTAATATACTCCAGCGATAATGATATTCCATTTGTTGATTAGTCTGACATTCCGTAAAAAAAAAAAAAAAAAAAAAAAACAACAACAACAACAACATTCATGACCTATTTGAGCTTTCAGAAGAATGGATATTCCTGCCAGTTTCTCATCATTTCATCTATCTTTCTGGTACATGAAAATGTAATTCATCTCATTTTTATATATTTTTTAATTTAAAATAGTTTAACTGCCTGGACCTAAGAAATCTCATTCTGGCAACCATGATTACAGATAGGTAATACATAATACATAATTTTCACCCCATAGGTTATTATTTGGACCCCATTAGTTTGTAAAACTTAAATTGTTTCCTGTTTCTTGACTTAATGTTCTTATGGTTCAACATAGTTGTTGAATGAGTGTTTGGAGGAATTTAGTAATAGTGACGTCCAAATTAATTGATTATTTGTAGTTGGTTTTTCACACTCCTGTCGCTTACATTTTTATTTTTTGAGGGACTAATTTTGGGAACCATTGCTTCCATTTTGAACCTTGAAGACCCAACTTGACAATTTTTTTAATTTTTTGGGTCTTTATCTTGGTATTTTTTGGCTGTATAGAATATTGAAATATAATTCTCAGCTCTGCATTCCTCTTAAAACTGACTAGTGGAAAATATATATGTGAAAAAATTCTTACCACTTTATGGTGCTTTGAAATCCTATTTATTGCACAATTTTTGTTTAAAACAGAAATGTATAAATACGATAAACAAAACATTATATGACGTGTGTTTTGAGGAATTTAGTAACAGTGATGTCCAAATTAATTGATAAAACTATTTGTAGTCAGTTTTTCATACTAAGTCACTTACATTTTGATTTTTTGAGTGATTAGTTTCGGGAGCTGTTGCTTCTATCCTTCAAGGTTGAAAACGGAAGCAACAGCTCCAGACACTAGTCCCTAAAAAAATAAATATAAGTGACATAATTTGAAAAACCAGCCATAAATAGTTTTATCAAAACATTATATGAGAAATATAGTTTGTGATGCAGTAGCTATCACATAAGATTATTAGATTATTAGAAGGTCATTATTATTAGAAGGTATTGAAATGATAAAGCAGGTAATGTGTACCTTTTGCCAGCATAAACAGAAAGCACTGTTGCCAGAGAACTAAAACCTTCTGAATGTTTTGGAAAGCTTCTATGACTATATAAGAAGTATTCCTGTGAAGTGAGTCCGTGAGTACATGAAGTAGTGATCAAGTGAGATAGTGAGTGCTGTTCTTTGTGATGATTATGGTGGTGCAGTAAATACTGTTACTGATCTGTGGAGATATTGTGACTTTGTGGGTTCGTAGAATTAAAAGACAGAGTTGCAGAAATTAAAAATCTCCTTTATTTTCGTAGAAATACTTTTATAGATTACAGCAGCATTACGTTACATACACCATCAGTCTACCAAGGTCGATCACAATAACAAACAGGACAGCAGTTCACATCTAACTCTTTGCGAGCCGTCACATCCTTAAATACCTATTTCGTAAATTCGAGATATTTCTGGACCAAACAGGAATCGAATGTTCTATCACCTTCCAGAAGCATAACCCTATCGGTGCCGGCAGGTCTTTTATCTCGTGCTATCATTATTTATTCCGGCATACTCCTTATCTCCAGGCTTTTTGTGTACACAAGCCGTGCTATCACGATCGGGTTTGCGACAATATTTTGTATTTCACTCCCCAGGAAGTGAACTGTCCAGAAGAAGAGGCTGCATCAAACATATTTTGTTATACTACTACAACTTGGAAGAAAGTGAAATGACAGGAACAGTGAACTCTTTCACATTAGTGAAGTGTCGAGCGGTCCAAGCAATTTCTAAACTAGATTAAGTGAAAACGAAAACAGAGTGAAATGATTAGAAAATTGGACAAAGTCACACCGGTATTAGTGCCACAATGGAGGAAATGCTGCAAGATTGATTGCTGCATTTATTCAAATACACAATTTTCCAAAATATTAATATTGAAAACTAAAGGTCATCTTGCATTTGTGATGAAGTTTTTGTAAATGCAATCGTAATAAGGCAAGTTTCAAATTTTGCAGGCACCTTATGCAGTAGATAGTAGGGAAACTTGGGGTGGGAGTTGGGGAATAGTAAGGAATGCTACAAAGAGTGAGAAATTTTGATGCTTCATTTTCAAGGTTAGTTGCACAGGTTAGCTGTTAGCATTCTCATTGAAGAAAAGTTATCTCCAGGACTAAAATAAATAAATATTTACTTTCGTATGGTGGTTGTGTCTAATGTATTAGTAGCCAATGGAAGCAGAAAAAATAGATTTAGTTGTGCATTTGCCATTCTCCTCTCTCTTTCTCTCTCCCACTCACCAAGTAATTTCCATGGAAATTCAAATTGGACAAAACGTTTTACAATGATATATTAAGCTGTGTGTGTAAATAGAGTATCTGAACCTCATCTTTCATAGTTGCTGCCACCTTTGCTATATCGTATCTCATTCTGATAAGTGGTTATTTTTTATTTTTAGGATTGCTAAATTCCAAAATTAAGTTCTGAAAAAGGGAAGTTGTATTGCTTTTCAGGGCATCTTGTATTTGGATAAATTCAGTGCTGAAATGGACAAAATGGACTCCAGTGTAAAGGAGGTGAAAAGCTATATGATCTATGTAAATTTCGAAATGGAGAAATGGAGATGAAAATTAATTCTTAAGGAAGAAATTAAAAACAAAATGGAGAAAATGAATGAAGAATCTTGACATTAAGAACAAAATGGAGAAAGAAATGAATTCTGGAATGGAGAAGATGAAAAGTGAAATGTAGAGAGTGAAAACAGAAATGAAAACTGAAAGAGAAAAAAATTAAATTTCAGTTAGGTTTCACCTTGAAATTATTAAATATGAGATTAATGCAACAGTCAAAGACTTGAAAGATGACTTTGCTGAGGAATTAGAAAAATAAAATCTTAAATAGAAGGAAAAAGTAAAGGAAATGGAAAACTAATCTTCCAGTGGGAGATTGGCTAAATCATTAAGAACAACTGTTACATTAGCAAACCAAAGAAAATAAGATGATAAACACATAATATTGTGACTTTATGTGTTCGTAGAATTAACAGTCCGAGTTGCAGATATTCCAAATGTTCTTTATTTCCGTAGAAATACAGTGTTCAATTCTCACATAACAACATTGTCACATACACACCACAATCTGTCAAGGTCGATAACAATAACAAACAGTGTTCTGATTACATCAGCCCTCATTACAACACACTACAGCTGTTTACTGCTTACGACTGACTCTTGGCGAGTCGTCGCCTTCTTAAATACCTCATCTGATAATTCCAGACTGTTCCAGAACAATTAAGAAACTGAATAATCTCTCATTCAAGAGGTCACCAGAAATTTCCATTTATCTCAGTTTGTTTGTTTCGGCAGACCTTTATGTGGTATCTTTATCTACCGGCTCTTTGAGTACACAAGTCGTGCTATCGTAGATAACGGGTTCACGACAATATGTTTGTTAATGATGCAGTCAATTGCCAGAATCACATCAGCACTAGTATGCTAGAATTTTGTCCTGCATGCCAATAAATCTTTTAAGCACACTTAAAAACCATCAGTCTGGCCCAAGTTTGAACCCATGAACTTTGCATCAGTAGGCCAACACAGTGCCGATCATAATAAATAAGGTATTTGGCAAATAACCTATGTAGGCAGATGTCATTCCGAAAGGTCTAAACTATAAATTCAAAACAATCAAACTCACTAGTGGTCCGGGCCAAGAGATGAGCTTCAGTACAGCATGATTAATTTGAAGGGGCAGTTGAAAGATGACACTCAAGAATTAGTTCATTATGTATTCTGAGAGGAGAATGGGGGTCAGTTATGCATGTGAAGCCATTGACTTTACACTTGTATCATCTAATCTTGTGGGATTTTTGAAGGCTCGTGCGTACGTGGGTGCTTCCGTGCATGTGTGCATGTGTGGGTGCATGCATGGGTGTGTGTCTGCACTTGTGCATTTCCATGCGTGTGTGCATTTGTGTGCATACATTTGCATTGGGTGTGCGTGCGGGTGCATGTGTATGTGTAAATTTTTTATAACTTGAAAAGTTTTACTTGAGTTGATTGTGACACTGTGCCTCACATACCACAAATTTTCTTTTAACTCAGTTCGCCTCCACAAGGTTATATCAAGAAGTTTTCAACTGGCTAAAACTTTGTGCTCCAACTGATGGTACCCAGAGGTGAGACATCCATTGGAGCATCAAAGTTCTAGTCAGTCGACAACTTCTTGATAATGCCTTCAGTAGAGGCGAAACATGTTCAAAGAATGTGTGGTATGGGAAGCATAGTGGTCTCAATTGACTCATTGCATAATTTTTAATTATTACATTACTTCAGTGTTGATTCCAATCTGCCTTTTCAAATTTACAACTTTGTTGTACCATTGTTCCAGCTTTTAAAGAAGTCTCCCAAGCAGAGGCTTGGTTGTCACTCAGGTAGAATGGGATCACAAGAAGTTAAACGACATGAATTTTTTAAATGTATCAACTGGAAAAGACTGGAAGCTGGAATGTGTGAGCCTCCATTTGTTCCTGATGTAAGTGTTAAAGCTTTTATGATAATTATGGATGGTAGAGAAATATTCTGTAATTACTTTTAAGTTGGCTTGTTTCAGTGGAAAAGTAGTGATATTAGTAATATTGTTTGTTATTATCACCCTAATTTATACCTATAAATTATTATAGCTTTGCTAATCAAAAAAGCAGATTTTTAACATAAATGACAGTAGATAACAAATTGCCTTATAATAAAGTCGGTATTTATAATTCTATAGCTTTCATATACTTTATATACTTTTATTAAATTCAGTATTACCCTTCATTTATCAAATTTACAAATGACCAGGAATATTGGTATAAATGGGCACAAGTATCATGCAAAATCACTTGCCTACATAGGTAAACATGCATAGAAAGGGATTAAGGTTTCCCATATGTATTATAATAATAATTTTTAGTAGTATTTACTTCTTCTATCTTTTATTTTATTGTTCAAATTCTTACAAAATTATTTTCACCCTTCAGCAGATGATAAATATCTGTGCAAAACTTCTACTACTGTACATGCCTTAGTACATACTGTACATGCCCAAGCTCTCTAAAAAGAGCTTTGAAATAGTGCATAATCCTCAAAATCCATTGTCTGCAGTTTACCTGTACAGTTAACTTCAAGGTACTCCAGTTAAACATTCCTCAGGTATATATCCGTAGAATGTGCAGGACAACAATCAGCAAAAAGTAGGATTTTTCTTATGCATGATTGGAGGAATTTAGTAACAGTGACGTCCAAATTAATTGAAAAACTATTTGGTGACAGTGTTAAAAACCGACTACAAATAGTTTTTCAATCAGATATATCTATTTTGTGCCCCCATTCTTGTATCCAACCACCCAACTGCTATCCAAAAAAGATCATGAGTTCATTCAACTTTTTTAAATAGTATCAAAGTAAGTTGGCAATGATAACACATTTTTAAAGCAAAGAGATGTTTTAGCCCTCCCAGTTCAACAAAAGAGTGGAAGTTCTTAGAATGATCAGCATTGTCTCCCAACAAAACTGTTAACCTTATTTTGCTGTACTTCACCCTGGCAGTTATCACCATTCAGTGCTGAAATTTGCTGGACAACACACAAAAACTGGCCGTGTTTCATCCAAATTAAAAAAATCTCTGGGTTTTATGTCCTGGTAAGCTCGTGCAATTTTTCACAATCCATTTTTCCACAGTCTCATAATTAACTGCATTTGACTCTCTGCAGACAGCTTTATTTGTTGTGTGTTCCTTTTTTTGTACTGGTCGATCCAGTCATTAGAATCACTGAGATTTTAATTTCAAGCAGTGTGGCCAGTTTAGTGCGCTTTTGCTTAAAAGCTCTCAACTGAATTTTTTTTTTTTTTTTTTATTTTTTTTTTATTTTAGTTAACATCCTTCAATTTGAGTCATATCAGACAATGAATGAAATGAAACTCAATGACCTCAAGGTCCATAAAGCTTAAAGTTATCCAACATTCATCTTTCAGAATGAAAGTCTGGAAAAATCTCATCCAGATAACTTACCCTGACCAAGATTCAAACTTGGGACCTCTTGAATGAGAGGCCAACTCATTACTCCCACACTGCAGAGGCATGCTATTTACTTTAATGCCCTTGTATTAGCAAATCAGCTTTTCGTGATTTCTTCCAATTTCTCATCTTTTTAATATATTCCATATTTTCAGTTCTTTGAGTTTGGCTCGTATTCTGAAGCACTACAAGTTTAGTTGATGTGGTTTTTATTATCATACTCAATGTGAAATAAGAATCCTTCAACTGAGGTGTGAAGGGCAACATGTGCTCTCCAGAACAAATCTTGTTTCTCCAAGAGCCCAGGCCCAAGTGGCCTAGCTGTTAACAGGCCATTAAAGCTCGCTCGTTCACTCACTCACTGTCCAAGATCCAGTTCTTTACTTCAGTTGTGAAAGTTTGTCCTTCTTGTTCTCCATGATCAACACAAAATATAAACTTCCACAATAAAACAACAAAGAAAGATTACATAACATTAAATCAGAAGTGTTCCACACATAATTTTTTCTACCCATTCCTGTACAAACTATTCTTGCAAACACATATTCTTGCATCTACTATGTGTTAATTGAAATAGGTATTCATAGCAATACTTTTATTTTGTATTTTCTTGTAGATATAATGGGAATAAGAGAACAGTAGGCTTAAGCAATAGTCAAATCTTTTAAGAACTTGGCTGCTAGGTGATAGCTTTGAAATGTTGCTCTGCTTAAATAGCCAAGAGACAAAAAAATGAAGACTTTCTATTTGAGAAAAAAATAATTTTTTAAGAATTCAAACCAATAATAAAGAATGTCTCTGAAATGATTATCTGCACCAAAAAAAAAAAAAAAAAAAAAAAAAAAACAGTTATTCAACATAAATTGTGTCAATACATAAAAAAAGAAGCTAACAGCAGTGAAGCAATGCAAACACTACAGTAAAATATAATTGTTTGACACAAAGTTTACGTAATCTGGTTTCTGCGTAAGTTATCGTAATGAGGCATTCCATCATTAATGGAAGGGCAATAAATGTGCTATGTGCTACAGTCAGTTATGATCTGCTATGCTTCCCTTTATATATAAGAGCTTTGCTTCCTTCGCAAAGGTTACAAGTCTTAGTAGGACTTTTTGAAATCCTTACAAGCATGAAATCTTGCATTTAAGTTACCATGTTCTGGAGATATAAGACAAAGATTTGTTTAAAATCTCATTCACCTCAAACAACACAGAAATAATTAACATAGTATTAAGCATTTTTGATATATTTCTTGGTGTGGCTTAAAATTTCCGATATGTCAATCAGATGCTTCTTGTCAAAAACCTTGTCAGTTTGGGTGACACAGTTGGTTAAGCGCTGACACTTTGATCCCAGGTTTGCAGGCTCAAACTTGGCTCAGACCATGGCTTTTAAGTGTGCTTAATAGCAACAACCCCATGTCAGATTTATTGACATGTAAAGGAACTGCAGGACAAAATTCCAGCATACTGGCATCACTGGTATGATCCCAGCAATTATCAGTCATTAAATAGAATATCTACTTTATCAAAAATTTTACTATTACAGGAGTTGAACATTCTATTTCCATTTTAATAATAGAGTATTGACCCTACCCATATTTGTGGTTATACTTCCTATAAGAACACTGAAACCACTGTTAATTATGATTTATTATAATTCATTGAAAGTGCTCGGAAAAAAAAAAATTCAACTGTATTGATCCAAGTTAGTAAACCGGCTGAAGTGTAGAACAATAGCTACAATATGTTGACAAAGAGGAACAGATTATTTTTCACTATCTAGCCCAATGAAGTAAAGGTAATGAATGTTCCCTCAGATAGTATAATGTATGTTTACATGCTATTTGGCAGAATTTAGTAATAGTGATGTCCAAATTAATTCATAAAACTATTTGAAGTCAGTTTTTATCAAACTACGCCACTTATGAAACTAATCACTCAAAATTTAAAATTTAGATGACAGCGTGATAAAAACCGATTATAAATAATTTTATTAATTATAATGCAGGTGTTTGTGGCTACCCTCAAACAGTAATAAGTCGTTATGCGTGCTTGGGGGAATTTAGTAACATTGACATTAAAATTAATTGAAAAAACTATTTGTAGTTGGTTTTTTTGACACTATCACATACATTTTTGTATTATTGAGGGACTAATATCAGGAGCCATCGCTTCGATTTTCAAACTCTATCCAACTATTGTCTCTTGTCGTCTGCTTTCTTCTCTCTGGTAGTGGAACTATGAACTTCTTTGTCAAATTATCTACTGGTGGGATTTCAAAGCTCATTACTATGTCCTTATTTTTCCATATGAATATATTCTCCCATGTTGTCAGTTTATTTTGGTTTATCATTCCTTTTAGTAATTTTGGATTTGGGTCAATGTCATGGTTCATATTTTCACCACCAGAAAGAGTAGATGACAAAGCAGATGACAAGACCATAGTTGGATAGAGGTTGAAAATGGATCAACGGCTCCCGAAACTAGTCCCTCAATAATATAAAAATGTAAGTGATGAAGTGTCAAAAAAAAAAAAAAAAACTACAAATAGTTTTTTCAAGTAATAAGTCATTTCTAAAAATGATTACTTTACAAGGAGTTTTCTTGTGCCTTGACATGTTGATATGAGTTTTTTTTTTGTTGACAGCGCTATAGGCAAAGCAGCAGTATCCTTATAAATTAAGAAAATCTTATTGTGTGTGAAGTTTTGATTTGATATAAGAATAATAAAAAAGGTTTTACTTACACTTATATAGTACTAAGTGCATGAGCATTTGGTTAGTTATCCTGAATAGTAAGACACTTCTTGGAGACAATGTTTTATTTCAGTTTGAGCTCTTGATTTTTTGAAGTGTATTTATTTGTGTTTAGCCTGGGGCAGTATATGCCAAACCAGTTCATGATATTTCTATGTTCTCCACTGTTACGGGTATGGTGTTGGATCCATGGGACTTCAAGTTATATGATGAATTTGCCACTGGTGCAGTTTCAGTCACATGGCAAATGGAGGTAGGCACTGCCTGTTTATAAAGTGCAGTGCTCTTGTGTTTCTTTAAGAGTGATTTTAACTGCATTTCCCAGTCTTCCTCATCCCACTATAAACTATGAAGATTTTGTTTTACTACTTTTGGATATTACTTTAGGCCAATTATTTGGGCAGGGAGGTGATTCTTAGTGTTATAGGTTAAAACACTAAAAGAATGAAATATTGCTACTATTCAGAACATACCATATAAATTAAACCGTGTTAGTAAAATTAATGTAGAATGTATGACTAATTAAGATCCATAATTTACTGCAATCTCTCTAGTCTTCCTAACATTTACGATAAGGTAAGAGACAAATTGTTTTATTTCACATTTTAGATTTTAATGCAGAAGAGTTTGATAAACAGGTTAGGTAGAATATGCTATTTACACTTCTCATCAACTTTGTAAACATGTTTGTAAATATTATTGTATTAATTTTATGCGTATACAATTTGATGATCCATGTAAAAAGCATTACAATTGAAAATAAACATCAATCAGTTGATCAATCCTTGTACTGTACATTTAACAATTTATTCTTCGGCCCACTTTAGTTATTCATGATAAGGTTTTGCCTAGAAATGCTTCAAATCAAGCAGTGTGACTATATAGTAGGCAAAAAATAACATCTATTTGTATCATAAGGTTATTCAATAAGCATATTCAAAGTTAAACAAAAAGATAATTCACAAATTTCAAAAGTCACCAGATGATACACTTGGGAAAATAAATGAGCAACAAGGGATCAAGCCCTTCCAAAAAATCTTGTATTTTCTATAGTGAATTTTTGCTTATTATTTTCAAGTTATATTCAGTTTATTATGAAAAATATTGGCTTCAGAGGCAGTTCACAAAATATCCAGGATATTAATTTTCTCATGGCAGATCCCAAAAATATCTTAATGCTAAATGTAAAAAGCTACTTTTGAAATAATAAAAAAAAATAAGTTAATTGTTTGGGAGGAAGGAATTTTGTAGAAACCTTTACATTGCATCCTTGAAAGATGCTGCATTTAAAAGCAAAGTTAGACATATATCCGACTTCTTGTTTTTTATTTTATGTGTACTTAGACACGGACCTTTTTTATGGAATAGTTCTACTTCCGATTATTTTCATAAAACCTTAATATTGAAACATAATACTTCATATACTTAACATAGGTAAGTTGTAGAGAAAGTATATATAGTGCTAAATAACCGCTCAACAATGAAATTGTTTTCACAGAACTTGGTTATGCAATAATGCAATGAAAATTAAAATAAGACCTGAAACTTTTCTTAAGACAAATATATTCAAGAAGTTCTTGAGCTTCAAGCCAGGTGTAAAGATGATTAAACATCGTTTTGGGAGCATGCATCTCTCCAATCATCAGGATGATAAATGAATAAAGCTGTGAAAATAAAAATACCAATAAATATATACACGGACTGCCTAGGCAGCTAGCATGGACTGGTTGCCCTCCCCCCCCCCCCTCCCTCAAGTGGAGGAAAAATCCATTTATGGACTTCCACTGTGTTGGAGGGTACAGTGAGGTGTGTGAGCCTTGCTTGCCCTTGGCACTACCCACTAAAAAACCTGCACTGGATAATGGAGGGAATGTGAAGGGAGAAATGGAGTAGCTTCTTGTGGTCCCGCTTAGCACCCACGTTAGTAATTGGAAGCTGCTAAGTTGGTAGCCATTGGGTGTGAGCATGTAGAGGTATTTCTAGGCTACAGCCATGAAACCTGACTGCATCCTAGTTGACAGAGGTGATATTAGGTAAGGACAGGTTAGGGATAAATTTTTAGGGATGTTCCTACAATGCGCAGCGAGCCTGTACTTTTCTGTGTACCTTGTAGGCTGCTGTTATGACTGATGTGTCAGTGCTGCTGGTGCTGGTTATTAGATGGTAAAGCTGACAACATTCCGGACAAGACAACAGAGGCTCTCACTGAGATCATCCAGCTTCCGATGTATGGTCAGCTGCTCTGTGGTGAAGTGTGCTGGCTGGATGGATGACACCTGGAGTTCTCTGAGGACGTCCTGCACGGTGGTCAGCTTGACTGCTATAAACAGGAACTCTGAATGGAGATCCTATGTGGCCTCACCTAGGCCTCAGGCTTCCTCCCTGAACTGCTCCCGGCTGATGATGTGTCTGGTGCTGACTGTTGAGGAGTTTGTTGCTGATGATATGTTGGTTGTGGCATGCTCAGCTGCTGCCCTGGTGGTGCAGGCAATGCCTGCCTGCAGGGATGTAGGGGGCAGAGCACCTGACCGGTGAAATGACTGCCCACCACAGGTGACAGAATAGTGGCGGCGGATGTCGTGCTCTTGCAGGCCAAGATGAGGATGGAGGCACTGCAGTAGTGGCACTTCAGCTTGGCTACACTGGACATTGCTGTCCGTAGGCACAGGAGTGGCGGCATGGAACAAGTTGGTCGTGTAGGCTCATCTTGGTATGCAGCACCCACCCAAATAAGGGCAGGCTGGTAACTAAGACAGCTTCCAGTTCCGTGTGGCTGGCTAGCTCCAGGCGGACGTATGGCGTCGGGCCCCAGGCTGAAGTGATGCAGTGGGCCCTCATTATGAGGACCACTGCTGCTGCGCTGCAGCAAGCATGTAGCATGCTTGCAGATCTTGAGGAACTCCCGTGACACTATCGTGGTGCAGCGATGCAGTGGCTGTGGTGGCATTGGCTGGCTCGTTCCTCACAGTGAACAATCGTATGCATGGAAAGAGATTTTATATCCCTAAAGATGCAGTTGCCGGGTGAGAAAATGAGCTTTTATGCCTACATGAAAATGAATGATAGTGTTTTAAAAAGTAGTTTGAGAGAATGAGAAAGTACATACAGTATGGTGGCGAATACTTTGAAAAACTCCATCACTCCGTCAATTTTCTTGAATGTAGTTTTTGTGTATCTCAAGATTCAAAATATTTGTAGCGACCCTTGTACCGATTTGAAATCCAATGAGAAATACCTCACTTAGTGAATAATAAACTATCATTGATGAACCTTTCTCATTAAATAAACTAAAAGAAAAGTGTCTGCCATTTAAATAGGCAAAAAATAGCCTAAAACCCTTAAAGAAGACTACGTGTGTTTGGAGGAATTTAGTAATAGTGACATCAAAACATTGCAATCAGTCTTTAACACTCTGTCATTTATACTTTTATTTTTTGAGGGATTAGTTTTGTAAGCTGTTGTTTCCATTCTCAACCTCAAAGGTCCGACTAGTTTCTTGTTTTTGTTGTTATCATCTTCCGTCTTCTCTCTGGTGATGGAACCATAAACTTCTTTCAGATTATTGAGTGGTGGATTTCAAAGTTCTTTACTTGATCATTTTTCCATATTAAGATGTTCCTGCACGATCAAGGTTTTGGTTTTCATTCCAAATGCAGTAAAATGCTACTGCTGACTTATCTTTCCGTTTTAATTTGAAGTCTCTTTGACTTTGGTTTTTAGGTTTGTTTTAGTTTGACCTATGTAGCATTTTTCACAATCCTTAAAATATTGTCGCGAACTCGATCGCGATAAGGCGGCTTGCGCACACAAAAGGAACTGATAGGCGAGCAGTGTGATAATAAGGAGCTTGCATAAACAATTAACGATAGCGCCGATAAACAAGAGATGGATAGTTTATCACGGAGGGGAAAGACTTGCCGGCACCTATATAGTTACATTCTAGAACATTCGTGTTTTATCTGGTGACATTTTAGAGTAAAGTCGAGAACAATCTAGAATGATCGATTAGGTGTATAAAAAGAAGCCATGGCTAGTGATGAGTCAGTTAGTTGTGAAACAGAGTAAGCGGAGAGACAGCTGGAAGTGTTATTGTAACGAGAGCTAATCTGCTGTCAATGTTGTTATTGTCATCGACCTTGGAAGACTGTGTATATGTGATGTTGTTACGTGAGAATTGGACACTGTATTGCTACGGAAATAAAGGAGATTTTTAATTCCTGCAACTCGGCCTTTTTATTCTACGAACCCACAAAGTTACAATATATTTGGTACATTCCAGATCTATTGATTGATGGGGTTTAATTTTTTTTTTAATTTATCAATTGTGATACTATCTGTGCTAAGAAGATATTTTGTTCTTTAAAGATCTTTACAGGTAGAGATAATAAATGGGATAGCTTTATAACCGGGAGCATAATTAGGGTAGAGGGAGTGAAAAATGAGTGAAGATATGAGTTCAAGTGGAGCAGACATCACTTAATTTGCTTGGAATCAGAGCAGTATACTAGAATAAAATCTTATCTGTATAAAAAAGTAATGATTACCCAACTCTAGCCACTATAATCTTCATAATGAGCATTCAAAATATAAAAGATGATTGATTCATTGCCCATTTTTCTGGAATATATTGAGTCTGTGAAGCCATAAACCCTTCTGTTTGCAGTAAAAATAAGAGTTATAAAAAATAAGGTTCAAAGATATGTTTTTAATTCAAAACCAATATGATTCTAACTTTGGAACACTAGTACATTAAAGCCAACCTGTTGAGGATTAAGACAGTTGCCCCTAAAACATTGAAATATGTTCAAGAAAATAAGGTTGTGTTAGTGTTTGAAAAGCCTAACTATCGGTTTCAGAGAATTTTTTGTTTGGAAAACATGCCCAGTTAATGGCTTTTAGGATAAGTACTATTTTCAAGTTTTGGCATTTAACATAGTATAGTAGAAGGGCTATTTTATTTTAAGGTCCAATCGGTTATGAAATTAAAACCACAGTGAAAATCAGATGAAGTTCGTGAAGATGTATTGTACAGTATATCTAGTATGAATGCTGATTGTGCAATGTACATGTCAGTTGTAAGTGCACAGTGAGCACGTAAACATGTCTAGAACAACAGCTTCACCTGCCAAATGTGAAATGTATGCATAATTCAATTTCATCATGTGAAGGTGTGCAATGCAGCTGAAATTTACAGATTAATGAATAATTTATACAGTGAAACACTATGAGTGACAGCAAAGTGCAATGGTGTAGCAACTTAAAGCATGGTGTATAGACCATGATGCAGGCGGTCACGGAAGGAAGAGAATGTCAACCAATGATGATCTCGTTTAAGTGGATCAGGTGATTTGTGAAGATATTGATTCATAATTTCTGTGTCGCGCAAGTCATTTCTTGAAATTTCAAGGTCAGCTCCCTACACCATCATGACTGAGACACTCCTGTACCGCAAACTGTGTGGGACGTTGTTTTCCAAGATGCTGTCCGACCATCACAAAATGCAGCGAATGTGCAGCGCATTAAATGCTACGATGACGGAGAAGATATTTTTAACAAACCTATGACAGGAACGAGACTTGGGTCCTTTACAAAACTGAAGAAGCAAAAGAGCAATCGAAATGATAGATGCATTCTTCCTCTCCCTCAAAACCGAAGAAGTTCAAGCGAACATTGTCCAACAGAAAGTGTATGGCTGTGTTCTGGGAACAAAAATAAGTTCTTTTGGTAGAATTCATGGAATGTGGCATAACCATCCTGCATCCTGCATGATTCTTCAGAACCTCCAAGGGCAATCCAGAACAAGCAAAGCAGAATGTTTTCATCAGGTATTGTACTTCATAGCAATGCTAGGGCCCACATTGCAGCTGCAACAAAAGCTCCCACAGCGTTTTCGATGGGAAGTATTTGATCATCCACCTTACAACCCGGACTTGGCTTCTTCTGATTTTTATATCTTTCGTTGCCTGGAAAAGGAGCTAGGAGGACAGCATTTTGGCACAGACAATGAGCTGCAGACCAGCTTACAGACTTGATTGAGACACTGATAGCTCTACCTTTTGTGACGAGGGAATAGGAAAGTTGATACCACGCTACGAAGAATGCCTAATCGAAGCGGTGACTATGTAGAGAAGTATATGGTAAGTATAGCTAAATGTTACAAATAAAACATATTTTATGGGTGGATAGAGTCAACTTGAAAAATTCAATGCCACAGCCATGGTACCTCAATGAGTAAGAGCGACTGGATGGAAACCAGGAAATCTGTGGTTCAAATCCCGGCCATGGCATTGAATTTTTCTAGTTGACTCTATCCATCGAAAACCTTAGCCTATATACGGCTAGTGTGAAGAAATGATAAATTTCCATAATTAACTTGAATAATAAGAGTTTATGGTGAAGCCGGGAATTTAAGTACTTACAATAGTAAGTTGCCACAAATGGTATAACTCGAATACGAGAGCCCCTAGTGATTTACCAGGAAAATATATGAGTCAATTGGAGAATTAAATGTCAGGACTGCACGTTGGCCATGGTAGCTCAATGGGTAAGAGCGACTAGACAGAAACCAGGAGATCTGTGGTTCAAATCCTGGCCGTGGCGTTGGATTTTTCAAGTGGACTCTATCCATCGAAAACCGTAGCCTATATACAGCTAGTGTGAAGAAATGATTAATTTCCACCAATTAACTTAAGAAACATCTTTTATTATCACTGTGGATTTCACGACTGATCAGACCTGGTACAATATCAGTGTAAAGGCTGAAGATAATGATTTTGTATTGTAAAATGCAAATGAATAACTAGGAGTATCTCAGAAATCATTAATTCCACAAAAAGATTATTTGGCATAATGTGTGGCTGCGTTGTGGCTGAGTAGTTAGACAGCTCGACTCTCACTGCCTGTGGTGCCGCATGTAGTAAAAACTGTTGTTAAACACTACACATGGTATGGCATAGCATGTGTATTTTAATAAGATCTACAGGTTCTTATAGTAAGATTTGGTCTATTGCTGTTTACCAGTTATACAGAATTCATTTAGAATGAAGGGAAACTTCAGAGGCTATTTCTAGAAATTTCTAGATATATTGTCGCAAACCTGTATCTACAATCGCGTGGCTTGTTTACACAAAAGAAACTGATAGGAGGGCAGTGTGAAAACCAAGAGCCCGCAGACAAAGATAACAGGCAGATAAGGGTCTGCCGAAACAAACAAACTGAGATAAATGGAAATTTCTAGTTAGTTCTGGACTGATAGAGATTGTTCGCGTTCTGGTTTATTTGCAAATTATCTAGAAATTATCTGTGAAGTATTTAAAGAGGCGACGATTGGCCAAGAGTTGTAAACAGAGTGAGCTTGCAAGTTGTGTAACAAGAGTGTTGTTGTAACGAGAGCTAATGTAATCAGCTGTCACGGTTTGTTATTGTCATTGACCTTGGAAGACTGTGTATATGTGA